>CAUYRT010063761.1:0-12371 GCA_963574885.1 Lepilemur ruficaudatus | reverse complement strand
CTTCTATTCCAAGGAAAACACACAAGATCGTTTTTTAAACAGAAGGCTCTGCTCATTTTGCATGAGCAGGTGAAACCCGCCCAGGCTGGCTCCCTTCCTCTGCCCCACGGATCCGTCTTTTAAATAAGCGAGGTCACTTTCGATGGCTGCGTCAGGGAAACGCACGATTCCACTCGGGGAGGACCAGTGACCCTAACGCATCCGTCCGTCCCAGCCTCGCTCCCCGCAGGAAACCCACCTGCGCTGTGCCTGAGCGATAAGCAGGGTCAGCCGGGGCAGACGTGTGTTTTAGTCTTAGAGCGTGCGTGATCACGTCACGTGCCGGCTCCTTGGGCCACGCACTCAACTCACGCAGAAGGACCCACACTTGGCCTAACGCTCTGCTCTCACCGTCTTGAAATTGTTAATAATTTTTAACTAAAAAGGAGGGATCCTCACATTTATTTTTCACTGAACCCCTCAAATTATGCAGCCAGTTCTGCCTCTTAGGATTGTGGAGACTAAATCCGAGAGTGGTTATCAGCATTGAAGATAACGCCTGGCACTTAGCAAAATGCCTGACACGTTGTAAGTAATAAATGGATGTTTGGTACAATTGCTGTTATTAGTATTAAGATGCTGGAGGACTCTTGGGTGACTCTGGGCTCGGGGAGAAAAGCACAATGAAGCTGATATCTGCGAGGAGGGCCCAGGAAAGGCCCCTCCCTGGTGTAACTCACAGTCCCCCGAAACACGCTGTATGGGCAGGACTGAGCAGGACTAGAGAGACCCCCCCAGGCCTTGCAGAGAAGGTGTGCGTTGCTCCAAACTCAGCCCAGCGTGGGCTGAGTGGCAGCTGGGCAGCAGCTTCCAACTGTGTGGCCCTCAGTCCCGACTAGGGGATGCGTTTCCCACAGGGACCCGGTGCACATGAATTACACTCCAGGGAACAGTGCTCCGATCACGCGGAAAACACCTGTACCCTCGAGGCTGCTCACAAACTCAAGAGGCTTTTCCACCCACTGAGGTGTCGCTGCTTGGAGCTTGAGAAAGACCATTGAATTCAGCTGCTTGAGCTGGAGACCCCGCCAGACAGTTGGGACGCACCAGCTCGTTCTGGGGGGCTTCTGGCCTTGGAGAGCTGCCTTCACTCCCAACGCCACATTTGGTGGTGGCAGCTGGCTGAGGACAATCTAACAATCTTTGCAGACCCAGTTGCCGTGCGCAGGAGAGGGGAGATGAGAGGTCCTGCTGCTTGCACACTATGGAAGGAAGGAAGGCTTCTTGGTCTCCAGGACCCGAGGTTCAGTCTCTGGCGTAACCTACCAGCCTTCCGGGGTTCCCTCCATCTGGAACCCTGGGGGCGTTACCCTTCCTCACCAGTTTGGCCGTGCAACTTCCTGCAACCAATGAGATATAAATAGAATCCAGGTGTGTCTGATCAGGAGCAAAGCCCTCAAGTGCCGGTGATCAATTATCCACTGAGCAATTAGCTCCCACATTGGGTCCACGTGTGGGCACAGGTGGGGCAGAGCCCGTCTCCCTGGGTGGAGAAGGAGAGGACCCATCCTGAGTGTGACCAGGCCGTGCTGAAGTTAGCTGTCACCGCTGCCTGGGAGAGAGGACAGGGTGGGGGGACCACAGCCCAGGCCAGGGGGTGTCCACCGGGGGCTCCGTAACCAAGGCAGAAAGGGTCTAATGTTCGACTTTCTTGCAACTTACCCACTGACGTAAGGGCTTTCTGTGAGCCCAGCAAAGCAGAGCACGTTTACCAAAGCAATGAAGGAAAGACAATTTTGTATAATAATTTCAGCCCAATTCACGTTCACCATTCCATGTGTTCTGCTGAAAGTTCTGGTAAACTTCTACCTTCGCAGACGCTGAGCTGACAACATTTTCTTTTACTTCTATCCTCTCACAGACGGGAAAGAAACACTCGTTACGGGCGAGTCACCTGTGTCGACTGAGGACTCAGAGACAGCAAGAGAATAAAACCACCACACTCTTTCCAGCAGGTTCTGGAGGTTCATTATTCATAACGCTGCTCGCAAGACGCTGGAGTCCTTGAGACGAGCGTGGAAAGTATCTCTGAGCCTCCACGTACCCACAATGCCTCGAAATACTTGATTTGGCTTCAATTTCATTGCAGAAAAGGCTCTTTCTTGAAAATTCATTTAAATCAATAGATAAACGGGTGGGAGGAAGAGGTTATTACTAAACATGCAGAAAGCAAAAATGTATGACCTGCCTCTCCCCAAACACCCGGTACTTCCAGATAAATCAGTGGGCGCACCTCAACACCTGGCTGTTTGGTACTGAAGTCCATGGTGCAGCTCATCCCAACACAACAAGGGTCTCACCGTTCACCTCCCTGGACGGAGTTGCCCATGTGAAAAATAATATGCATAATCCGAGGGCCCAGCAGACCTCAAGTCCAACTCCTGCCCAGGAGGCCCCGCCCGCCGCAGGAGCAGAACAGCCCTGAACTGTGGAACCAGAGCGTCACCTAGTGGCTACTTCCATCGTTGTCGCTGGGGTTGGGTTTTTTTTTTTTGTTTGTGTTTTTTTACTTGTAAAAATTTGCAATCTTTACCTTTTTGTTCGTGGTCTCTTCTCTCCCTGGCTCTAGAATTTTTTTCTTTTTTTCAGCAGTGGGATTGTGCAAAGCTCCACATTGCACAGAGATACATTGTATATCTAGGATCCAGTGATGGCAGGAACATTGTAACAGTATGTCTGGGAGCCCTTGCTACATTGTTTCACTTGCCCGCAGCCGGCTCCTGGTATGAGTATCTGCAAAAGAGTGGAACCAATAAATCATTAACTTTGAATCACTGCACAATATTTTCCTTATGTTCTTGACAGCAGCAAAGTTGGTCAGAAAGGAGAATACTGGGTATAATCAATCACTATGGTTACTGTTAGAACGATTACAATTAATAAAATACTCACATCAATCTATTCACATTGACTTCTTGGCTACTCTAGGTAATTTTTGTTTGTTTCAGAAAGAGCAGAGGGTATAGTGTGAATACATGTGACCTGTTTAGCATTAGAGTAATTTAACGGGTCATTATTTAAACCCTCTCTGAGAGCTGTGGTCTAAAGCAGCCCCTCACACACAAGAACATCCCAGGCTGTGTGGACTGCCCCTGTGCTACTGTAAGAGGCAAATGGTAGCCACTGTGTTCATGTAGTTGTTTTTGGTTTTGTTTTGACACTGTGAATATTAAGTCAGGAGATGTACGTCACGTGGATGTCAGTTTCATGAAACGAATTCCAGGGAGAGGCTCGGACGCGTTCCCCGAACCCCTGACATCCCCGAGGACCTCAGTCGGCTACAAAATTCTGACGTTAACTTAAACTCGGTGCCAGTTCTGGGTTTCCACCAGGTGATCCGCTTGTCCTTACAGGTGTGTGGGGTTTTTTTCCTGCTTGGTGCCGACATGGTCGTATTTGCTGAGAATCCTCCGGCCGTGAGCCCCCTGGGATGAGATGTCGGTTTTCTGAGTCGGGCGTCCTCAGCCAGTCGTGGCTGCCGTGCCCGGCCGACTCGCTCTGCCTGTTCTCTGGGTTGTCTCTTTTGCCCATTTATTTACGTAATTTTAAAAGTTTTCTTCCTGCCTCTTCGATTGTTGTGCGCAGGCGGGAGGGATACACTTTGTAAGTAAGCAAGAGAAAAACCGGGTTGTTCACAGGAATAATTCATGCAATTTTCTATCTGCATCCTTTATTCGCAAGGCCCATTTTGATGAAACGGTTTTTTGCATCAAGCTCTGGACAAAGGCACACACTTCCATTTAAGTGAACACTATCTCGAAGAACCGGGGGTGAAGCAAAGACGCTTCCTCACACCTAATTAATCCAACAATTGTCTGCCCTCCACGGACAGTTATTTTGTGAGTCTGTGTGTGGCTGGGAACATGCTCCTCCCCTTCATCCGCACCATCCCTCCCTCAACATGCCCCCTTCCCTACACACACACACACACACACACACACATGCACACACCTATATACACATACATGCATACATACACATCCACGTACACACACGCATACAGGTCTGCACACACAAATATATATACACACATATACAAACATATACCCTTGCACACATACATATGCACACATATAAAGAAGCACACACACACACGCACATACACATATACACATGTATATACATATGCTTGTGCACACACATCCATACATGCATGCACACGCGTGCCCATATTTACACAAACATACACATACACACAAGCACACACAATGCACATAAATGCATACAAATATGTACATGTACACACACACACATGCAGTCACACATATACACACACACATATCCACACGTGCAATGCACAAAACTGCACACACACTCACACACAGACACACACACTCCCCCGGGAGGGTGGAGAAACCCCTAACCCCACAGTACTGAAGAATCTGGGATCACGGTCTGAGGAGCTGGAATCGGAAAATGCTACTGAGCCTTCGCAACAACCCCAGGAGGCGCCCACCTCGGGATAATTTTTATGGAGGTGTCTGAAACTATTTGCAATTAAAATGGATCTTTGCAGTAATTGGTAATCTGGCCTGGTAATTTCATCACATTCCGCTGCCGGATGGAAACTATGATTTAATTACAACAGCCTGATGAAGAACATACCAGAGAATTCTTCACATCATTTCCTTTTTATTCCTGATTAGGGGCAAGGTTAGGCAGAGGCGCAAGGTTGTGGCTTTGCTGTAATCTAATTTCCCTGCTCTGAAAACGGAAAGCCTTCCGGGCCTTAGAGTTTGCCGAGAGGAGACGCAGAAATGGCAGGAGATGTCTCATCCGAACTGCAACTTCCGTCACCGAGAACCGCCTGAGGTCCTGAGGAACCGGCCTCGCGTGGGAGGAGACGGCGGCCCTTCCATCGACGTCGAGAGATAGAAAAGGCAGCAGGTGGGGGAGCGGCAGACACTTCCCCCCCCCTCGAGACAGGAGAGATTCAGAGACACGGAAGGAAAACCTGCAAGAGTGAGAAACGAGGACTCAGCCGTGGCAGAGGGCGGGGCCCCAAGTGCCCTGAGCACATCTCTGCGCTGGGACCCAGTCCCCACGCCCCGGTGACACTCTGAGCTCCTGAACTCGGGCCGGTTTCCCTCCCTTCGTGACTCAGAGCTCCTGGTGCTCCAAGGAGCAGGTGTCGATGGGTTCTCACTAAACACTCGCGGTAACAGAATATCGGGACTGGGGAGGTGACATCAGAATCTGGCTTATTTATTCTTCTTTCCGTTAAGAAAAAATTCACCTCCTCACGCCCATGCAGCACTTTCTTTTCTGCTTTCTCATTTCCCCCAGCTTCTGCCGCTTCCTCGCCCTGTCTAGCTTGAGGAAGGGGGCAGAGCCCGACCTCCCACAGCAGGACGAGTCCGTGCACAGGCCCGAGAGGCCCCGAGCTGTGGGGAGGGAGGTGACTCTCCCTGTGGCTGAGTGTAGACGCATTCTCCATCCCATCCCGAATCGCCACCTTCCCACCCGGCGTCCAATCTCCCCCCAGCTCTCGGCAGGGCTGAGTGGGAGCACAGGAGGGACGAAGGGACTCTTCTCCCTGGGCTGTCCTGCACGGAGTCACCGCCCTGCACGGTGCTGTCCCAGGACCTGTGAATTCAGTGCTTGGAAACTCGTACGCTGTAAGATTCTCAGAGAACAGAGAACACACATTCTGAGAGACTCAGGTATTGCTGAATTGGAAACAGCCCAGTCAGCTGGAAACTGCAGTTAGGGCTGCGGTGAGCTATCCCCGTGGTCTGGACCGGAAAAAGAAGCAAAACAGAACCAAGTCACACGTGGCTCACGCTGTGACAGGTGCTAGGAGGTCGCCTTCCGCTTTTCACACACTCCACTGATGTGATCGGAGTTCAGATTATCCGAAATGCCTTTGGGTTTCCCAAAGTTGCAGTGCGGGTTTAGTGAGCCGCGTGATCAAAGTCGGGGCGGCTCTATCACCGCGGGACAGCACAGCCTTGATGCCGGGGGCTGGGAGGAGCCCAGCGACAGAGCCCGGAGGCACAGGGACAATGGCCACAGCAAACACACCCGAGAATCGGGGCTCCCCGCTGCCCCGCGGTCTGGGGGTTGTAGACCGAACCGCAGGTGTAAGTCGGTAAGGTTTGGCGATCACCACTGAAAAGGCCACCTGGCCAACACAGACCACAGAGGAATGTCAACATCCTCCCTTATGGTGTAAATGATGGGGGTGAGGGTCAGCCTGTGAGGTCTCTTTGATGCACAGACATTTCCAATCAAAATCTCAGAAAGGAGGGGAAGATGTTTAACGAAAACCGCTAAAACACAGGCTCACTCCACGCCAGAGTGGCAACCACGTCAGTTCGGGAGTGAGTGACGCGTGGCCAGAAAGGTGAAAAGAGATTCCTGTGGTCGGGAGTTCAGTAACTACAGAACCAGGACTCAGACCCAGGTCTCTGCACGCGTCAGTCCAGTGTTCAGACGGGCATCTTTGTACCACAAAGGCTGGCGTGAAAATGCCCTGTTTGTCTTCCTGCGTCTAATGAGCAACCACAGGTGATTTTTATTTTGATTATTTTTTGCTCCGAAGCAAATAATTACCTATTAATCTTTTTTTTAATCGATTAAGCTTATGGTTCTTCATATCAAGAAATCTCATTAAAAGTAATGGTCTTTTCCTGCTGGAATTTAATCTTGTTTTCTTTATTAAAATGTTTTTTTTTAATGCCTTCAAGAAAGCCCGAAAGGAGAGGAACCGTTTCCGATCGGATTGAGGTAATTTGTTGCTGTGTCTTGGCCACTGTGGGTGTTGCACTGATATCTTTTTAATGAAATGGCAGTTTGGCGGGCATGTTTTACAAATCGGGGAGCGTTATTGCGTCTTGTGAGAAATTGCAAGCTGTACAATATGAAACAATGTCTACAAACGCTTTCAACTCTGTTTCCGGCAGTCCTGCTGGGCCACTGGTGCTCACGAGTGAGGTGTGAGTTTCTGTCCCACAGAAGCCCCCACCTTGGCCCAGAAGATTTCCGTCTTATTATTCTATATGCAGAAGCCCAGATATTGTCTCCCTGAGATGTCTGAATTTACACTGAATATATATGAGGGACAGACGCAGTGGCTCACACCTGTAATCCTAGCACTCTGGGATGCTGAGGCGGGAGGATGGCTTGAGGTCAGGAGTTCGAGACCAGCCTGAGCAAGAGCGAGACCCCGTCTCTACTAAAAAGAGAAAAACTGATTCATGTGATTAACTGTACACCTCGGTAAATTCACTGAAAATCATTTAATTGTACACTTAAAATGGAGTGAAAAAAAATAAAAAAATAAAAAGTCTTAGACTGATGAGCAGTGGAGAACACTCTGCCACCTTGGAAATAAGACTAAGTTTCAGCACTTCTTTTAAACTACGTAATTTCACTAAATAAATTCCTGCCTCCCTTCTATGGCTGTTATATAAAGTCCTGTCCTTCCAAACTCTCTGTGATCTGGCCCCCTCCTCCACATCCTCCTTCTATACTATCCCCTCCTCATGACACCCTTTCCAACAGGGATGGTGATCACTCCGCTACAATATCCACCATCCTCACCTACACACGGGTGTATCCCTCAAAGGTATCACTGGGCTGCTGCTAGGATGGTGAAAAGAACAGTTTGAAGACAGAGTATCCTAATTTTGGACATTGGTTTCTTTGTTTACCAGCTTTGTTTACCAGTTTTGTGACCTTGAGCACATTATTTAATTTATATCAAGTTCCTTACATATAAAACAGAATGACATAATAATGTTTACCTTATGGGAATGGTGTGAGGCTCAAATGACATCATTTATTTGAACATCTTGCATAGAAGTGTCAAAAACTGTGAAGGATCTGAGATTTTGCTCTACTTGCAAGCAAACAGGTTAGTCTGCTGCACATTCATGGATGCTAGCAGAAGACACAAGACTCCTGGGTTAGAGAAAAAGGACAGTATTACTCACAGCAATAGCCAGAATGTCATCAATTGAGCCCATTCCCCAAACCCCAATTGACAATGGGCAATGCAAAGACCAGGTGACCCCTGCACATGCAGTGTGTTGCATCACAGGAGAGGACACCAAAGCTTAGGGAACCAGAATCTTTTATAATGGGAATTAAGCCTGCCTGATCTTTGCCCTGGAGGGAAACATTATCTTTATAATATTGCACAGTAAGCAAACAAATATGCTGTCTGTGCTACACAGAGACAGTGTCTCCCTCCTCCATGCTGTGATCTACACAAACGCCCTTCAAAAGATAGTCTGAAATAAAAGGGCATTTCATGACCCATTTGCAGGACATACAGAAACATAAAAGACCCTCAGAGAGTTGTTTCCCAATAAGGAAACTGTAGCTCAGTAAATCTCAACTCAGTTCTATATCTTTTCTCTTGCTTGGAATCTTTTCCTTCTCCTCTTCACAGATCCAAAATCTTTGCATCATTCAAAGAAAACGTCAAATGTCCCTTCCTTGAAGAGCATTTTCCAAATATTCCAGTCATTAGAAATCCCGTCTCAGAATTCCTGCTTCCATTTATGGTCTCTCTCATGAAAACAAGTCATCTTTGATTTTCTAAGTATATACTGAATTCAATATTTGGCTGATTTTTAAAATTTATTTGTATTTTGGCATATTACAGGCGTACAAATGTTTAGGTTACATATATTGCCTTTGCCCCACCTAAGTCAGAGTAACAAGTGTGTCCATCCCCCAGACAGCGGGCACCACATCCATTAGGTGTGAATATACCCATCCCCTCCTCCCCCCACCACCTGCTCAACACCCAATGATTGTTATTTCCATATGTGTACATAAGTATTGATCGATTAGTTGCAATTGATGGTGAATAGATGTGGTGCTTGTTTTTCCATTCTTCTGATACCTCACTTCGTAGAATGGGCCCATATTTTTTTATACTCTAAATACAGGGAGCTGTAGTAGATGCAGTGGAGCCCATCTACATAGCCCCTGATCCTTGGGCTGGCTATCTACCCACCTGACCTCTCCTTACCTGAGGGTGCTATCTAGTGGCTGGAGTGTGCACAGGCCTGAAGAGTGAGGGAATTAAGCTCCACCCCAGCAGCCCTCAACCAATGGCTGATGGAAGCTGGGGTATTAATACCCCAGCTCCTTTGCTTCTCAGGTGGGTGACTGCTCTAGTCAGACTCCCAGGGTTCCCATGGGGCACCCAGCTGCAGGTACCATCAGTGGAACCTGGCTTGAGAACCAACCCTTTGGGGGATAGCTTTCCTTCCTTGCCCTGTCTGCCCCCAGCCCCACCTAGTGTTTTTGGGAGGACCAGCTCCCCAATAATCTAGTTGCACTAAATCGTCATCTCAGGCTCTTTTTCTAGGTGGAATGCAGACTAAAAAGGGTGCCAACAAATGACTATTTGAGGACCACATTTTGAAATTATTAAATACTCATGGACATATAGCTTTTAATCAAAACCACTGTCACATCAATTAAGAGGTGTCAAGTCCAATCCCATCATAAATATTTGAAAACTATCCTTAAGTTCCTAAAGAATAAAATAGTCATCATATTACAATTATAGTATCACTAGAAAGATATTTGGAACCAATTGAATCTATATGTGAAAGTAGCAAAAACATCAGCAGCTGAGGATACGCATTTGGCCCCAGGGTGAGTCTGAAATGCTGCTGAGCATCAGGGAATGGCCTAGAAGTGCCCTTCCAGCAGCCCTGTGCGGGATGGGAGGTGACTAGAGACGCTTTGGGAATATAATTTAGGGCACTCGAGCACTGCAGGGATGGTTGCAAAGGTCAACTTCCTCTTTCTTGAGGACTTCACTTGCTCCCTCTACCTCCTGTTTTGTATACCCTGAGCTTTTGATGACATGGCATTCCAACTGAGGAAATGTCCCCTTGTCATTATGGCATGATTTATTGACTTTTTTCTTCCTGATAGTCAAAAGGTATGGATGCTGGCTTCTCGGGTCACAGTCTGTGCTGGCATCCACACTGTAGCAGGATTAACAGGTGCACGTTAACTGGCATGCAGAGGTCCCCCCAAGGTGTGAGAGGCTCCATGCTCCTGGGGGCATTTAGGATGGGGCCCCTTTCTTGTAGGTATCAGAGCAGCCCTAGAACAAAGCAGAGCTTACACATTTTAAAGGCACAATGATGAAGGAACAAGAGTACCTGCCACGATTCTGGGCAGGGTCCTTTCATGCTTCCCATTGGGTCTGCATTGGCACCAGTGTGCAAGGCTGTTTCCATCACCGAATCAACATGGAATCCATCCATGCGATGGGGTATCAAGCACAACTCATGGATGCCCCCCTCACTGCTGCCCCAGGAACTCTCAGGAATGCCTGCCACTCAGCCACCGTTACCTGTCAAGAACAGCTATGAGGGGAGGGGGCTTGACAAAGAAGCCAACTGTTTTGCCCTGCTGTCTGACAAAGTGCACCAAAGCCATCCTTGCTATCATGAGTCCCTAATAAGAAACTCAAGTAATGGGAAAGTGAAAGACTTCCTTGCCAAGACCCTCGAAAGTGCTACTGAACACAGTGATACTGAATTTTGGAAAGGATACAACCCACGCCACTCCTCCAAATGCAAGCATTCTCCGACATGTCATCTAGGAATAGATTTTTGTGTGTTCCTCCTGTGTCCTTCATGCCATTACATCTACAAAATGCATGAGCATACTCACAAATAACACACATACATACACATACTTTATCCAAGAAAAGACAGTTCTACGGGTTTTCTTGCCCTTGAAGTAAGAAAAAATCAAACATACATACAAAAATCAAGTAACCTAGTGTCCGGTAATCTAGAAAGATATAAAAAGCATCAGGAAAATAGATCAGTGGACCTAAAATACTATTACAGTACCAAATTTGAAATTAGAAAATAGATCAATTACAGAGTGACCTACGAATCAGGGTCCACCATATTCAAAACCAAAATCCCTCAAGTTGTGGGAGGGATGAAGCTCGCTGGAGAAAATCATTAGTGCATTTAACAAAATGCAGGCGAACTCTGCAAACAGTTACCATTTTAAGAAATCTAAAAGGTAAAGAATAGTTAAGTCTCACCTGGAGTCTCATATCTGAGCTCTATTACTGGGTAAAAAGGAATCTCCCACAATCTCAGAACAGGATGCTGTCTGGATGGGAAACACACCCCCACCTGCAGAAGACATGTTCCCTGCCGTACTCTACCCGCCAGCGGAAGGACTATCAAATGCTGAGGTTTGGAAGTGCTTGTCTCCATCCTTGAACCTCTAGTGACAGCCCTGCACTGGTCCTCCATCCTCCTCTGGGAACAAGTGTGTGGAGGTGATGGACAGAGAGAACCTGGAGAGAGCCCCATGCAGAACCATCCAAACCTTCATGGGTGACAGGAAAAAGGCTTTCCCTTGACCCTCTCCTGTCCACCGTGACACTATCAGCCTCCGTTGTGGTTTTAGGGAGGCCCAAATTGTGCCTGTGTCCAACCCACACTTATTTTCTCTCCTTCGCTCTAAAAAGTCTGGTATGAATGAGCTGCTATTTGACTCCCTGTTGTGGAAGATTTCCTAGCCACTGGCTTCAACCCTTCCATCCAGCAAGTCTCCATGGTTGCTACTGGCCTGCTATTTCCTAAAGCTACTCCCTCTTCTCTCTGGGGACATATTTGGACTGCTCCCTGCTTCTCTTGCAGTCACCTGTGGCTACGTCAAAAGAGCAACAATGGTCGGGGGCGGTGGCTCACGCCTGTAATCCTAGCACTCTGGGAGGCCGAGGCGGGCGGATTGCTCAAGGTCAGGAGTTTGAAACCAGACTGAGCAAGAGCAAGACCCCATCTCTACTAAAATAGAAAGAAATTAATTGGACGACTAAAAATATATAGAAAAAATTAGCCAGGCATTGTGGTACATGCCTGTAGTCCCAGCTACTTGGGAGGCTGAGGCAGAAGGATCCCTTCAGCCCAGGAGTTTGAGGTTGCTGTGAGCTAGGCTGACGCCACAGCACTCACTGTAGCCCTGGCAACAGAGTGAGACTCTGTCCCAGTAAAATAAAATAAAATAAATGAATAAATAAATAAGAACAACAGTAATACAAGAGAATGATCAGTGGGGAAGAGAAAAAAATGGTACATGGTTAGATGTCTGATGTTCTGAGCTTTATTGGCACCGCAAGGAAACACAGTGTCGTTTGTGTGAAAATTCCGGGAGACCAAGTGTGTAGAAGGCGGTATACTGTAAGAGGGCTGAGCTTCACATGAGCTCACTTCCAGTTGCAGTCCTGCCCACAGCTACTTGAGGAGCACTAGGCACGACATACTTCCTCATCAGAAAAGTGAGGAAATTGGATTGCACGAGCTCCAGGTTTTATTCCAGCA
>CAUYRT010063758.1:0-20806 GCA_963574885.1 Lepilemur ruficaudatus | reverse complement strand
AGGCTGAGGTGGGAGGATCCCTTGAGCCCAGGAGTTTGAGGTTGCTGTGACCTAGGCTGATGCCATGGCACTCTAGCCCGGGCAACCGACTGAGACTCTGTCTCAAAAAAAAAAAAAAAAAAAAAAAAGAGAGAGAGAGAGAGCTCTTTTGCCCAAGGTCACATCCATTTTGTGGATGCAGCCCACATCCAACGACTAGTTGATGTGAAGGTATAAGAATCTGGCCCCCTGCCTCAATTTAGGCCAATGTTGAAGGACCAACCTAGCTACAGAACTCCCTGCAGGATTGGCTGAAGCCTTAGTTGCAACTCCTCCCTCTGCCCAATCCTGCATCTCTCAGTTCCCACAGAGGTTGTTCTTGACAGCATTACCTAATAACCTCCTGCATACAAATTTCAGAGTTTCAAGGTTTCTTTCCTGGTGAACTCCACTCATGATAGGCTTCCCGATGACTCTCATTAAACATGTAACACGCAGGAGAGACAAACGATTGTTGCAATAAGCTGCTGAGATTTGGGGATGTTATTACAGTCTTGCTCATCTTGATTAATACAGAAGCCAAACCTCACCTGTCCTACCAATCCTTTGTTCTCACCTGAGCTTGACTTACATTGTCTTGTATAGCGGACATGTTCCTTGCCAAATCCTAATTCTTCTTTGATGTTCTTTCTTATTGTGAGTGAATAGCCATGTCACAACTGAGATATCACAAGGAGGAAGAGGAGGTGGGTTGCGTGCCTATCTCATTGTCTACTAATTATTCCTACTAAGTCAGCAGCATGTATTTTTTTTTATGTGAATTTCCTAAGACCTTTTCCTCTTTTCTATATAATTTATCACACGTTTATAACATGACAGTAGTCTTCCTTATCTGCAGGGGATATGTTCTAAGACCTCCAGTGGATACCTGAAACCATGGATAATGTTTCTGTTATGTCTTCCACCACAAATTTAATGCCTTTTCCATCTTAACTAAGCACTTATCATGCAGTTTTTGTCACTTTTGCAGCTTGAGATGTGACAGCAGAACTAGCACGAATTTCTTTTTCCTTTTTCACAATTTCAAGGACAGATTTGTTCTTATCAGAGATTTTAGCAACCCCAGCATATGATTTTTTTCCTTCCTTATTAAGTCAAAAACTCTCACCTTTTCATTTAAAGGAAGCACTTTATGGCTTTTCTTTGGCATATCTAAATTTCCAGTATCACTACTCTTGCTTTTGGGGTCATTATTAAGTAAAATAAGAATTACGTGAACACAAGCACTGTGATTCTGCGACAGTCCAGCTGATAACAGAGATAGCTACTAAGTGACTACAGAGTGTAATAGCGTGGATATACTGGACAAAGGGATGATTCACATCCAGGCAGGACAGAGTAGGACAGCATGAGATTTCAGCATGCTACTCAGAATGGTGCACATTCTGAATTGTTTATGAATTGTTTATGTCTGGAATTTTTCATTTAATATTTTGAGAACTTGGCCTCAAGTAACTGAAACCTCAGATTGGGGAGAGACTACTGTATAAGGGTACTTAATGTTTCTTAGAAAAAATTTTGAGCAAATAAAAATTGCATAATCACGTACTTGATCTCAATTTGAGGAAGAAAAACAAAACAGTATACTACCAATTAATTAACTCTCTGTACCTCTTACGTACTAAAATTCTATTTCTCTGGTGCTATGCCACATCTCATTTCTTGAAAGACAAATGGTAAAACAGTACCAGTTTCTCATTATAAGCCTTTCAGGCAAAAAAAAATATATATATATATAGTAATAAAGCTAATGAATCAAAGCATATGCTTTTCTTTTTAAGGGATTTTACTATATAGAAAAATGTTTTTCTCTGCTTGAAGGATAAATAGTTTAAAAATATTTCAACTAAAAGGAGTTTTAGAATCCTGGGTTGGTATTATCACAACCCCTAATTATAGAAAATGTTTCTTTAGTATGATAAAAGAAACCAGTTTAAGGAATGTGGAAATTTATTTACATCAAGTTCAGATAAAGAGATAAAAAGGGACTTGCATAAGCAAGCAAAGAGTATGACTTCAGGAGTGTATTTGTGAACATATCTTTGGCACTGCCATTAGCCACAATGAAAGACCAGCAAAACCAGCCTTCAGAAAAACCCTTCTGCCTATGGAAGAAGGAACGCTAGACTTCACCTCTTAAGATCGCCCTCCCACGCAAATTTTCCACCTCGCTGCTAAGAATTAAACCCAGACTTCCGATCATGGCGCCACGCACGTCACCTTCTCCCCTCTCCCCCGGCCAAATCCCACCCAAGTCGGCTAATCCCGCAGGGGTGTGTAAAGGAGGCGGGGAAGCGGGAGAAACCCCTGCCCCATCCTGGCTTCTTGGGTAAAAACCAGATTTGCAAATCGAAAAAACGGACTAAACATTCTAGAAAACTGTGGTAACAACAGGACCTTCTCAATTCCTTGGGTGCGAAGACTCGATCGCACTTTACCCTGAGGCAACAACTCTCTACGTCAGTTTTCCTTTCACGTGCCCTAAAAAGTCCCCAAAGCCCCCAGCCTTTTCGAATAAAGGCCCTCCGAGAAGAAACCGCGCTGCATAGACAGACGTGCACACACAGCACGGCGGTTTGCAGAATTTTTTTCCCCTGGCTTTGCATCCTAGCAAATGTTCAAAATTCCTGTCAGCTAAGAAGGGCTGTGGGAACGGGTGCTTGAGGAAAGCAGGACGTCGATCAGAGCAAACACACTAATTGGTCTTTCCAATTCCAGCTTTTGTTTGAGTCAGTGAGGAAGCCCGGGGAGGCCAAAGTCTCCGGTCCTGGGAAAGGCGGGTCCATCCGGATGCTTCGGGCTAAGGAGAGGGAGGCTCCGGCCCCAAGAAACAACTGGGGGTGGGGTGGGGGGGCAGTAAATTCTGCCCCTCGAGGCTTTCCTCCAAGAGTCTCGAGGAAACAGCAATGATTCATTCGAGCTAAATCACGGAGCTCGGAAGAGTATGCCGAACACTGGACAAAAGATGTGGCCGCCCTCTCTCTCTTTCTCTCTCTCTCGCGCGCGCGCGATATGGAAGGCGTGCGTGTGTGTGTGTTTGTGTGTGTGTAGAGAAAGGCCATTGCTGTCTGCAGCGGATGGCCAGCCCCACCCTGCCCTCGGCGTTCAAGGGAGAGACACGCCACGCGAGGGCCTCCGAGTCCCCAGCCAGCCGGGGAGCTAGGAGCAGGAACGGGCGGGGCCGGGAGCGCGCAGGCGCAGTGTGGGCTTCGTCTCGCCGCCGCCTCCCGCGCTGCACCACAGGCCGGAGGCAGACGGGGCCGGGAAGAGCCGGAGACTGAGGAGGAGGAGGAGGAGGCGGAGGAGGCGGAGGAGGCGGCGGCGGCGGCGGCGGCGGCGGAGGCGGGGCGACTCCGGTGACCGGGAGCGCCGCAGACTGGCAGCTGCGGCGACTCCCCCCTTTGTGTCTGGTCTGCTCGGAGCCACTAGAAGTGCTTCTCGGAGGGGCGCAGGGTGTCTCGCTGCCCCGCTGCCCACCCCCCTCCCGGGCCACCTACATTCGCCCTCCCGCCGCCTCCCGCCCTCGGCCCGCGACGGCCGAGCTCCGCCCGGAGCCCAGAGCTGCGGGAGAACGAGGCGGCGGCGGCGGAGGCGGCGGCGGCTTCTCCGGGGGGTTGTGGTTCTCTCACAGGAGCCATTGACGGGAGAAGACGAGACGTTCATGGTGGAATTTACCTCTGGCAAGATCGAGCGGCAGGAATAAAAGGGCGAGAAAGAGAAAGGAACGCACCGGGAGGGCTAGAAGGGGCAGCCCTCCGCACCCACCCTGCGCCCGCTGTCTCGGGGAGCTCCGGGCCCTGCCTGCCGACCCCTCCCCCGCTTCCCACCTCCCGTCAGCCCGCCGCCGGGTCTTCCAGACCCTCGCACGATTGTTCCGCGAAAGCGTGGAGGCTATCGGCTTGTCCATGGAGGCAAGCACCTTTTTCGATCCAGTCGAGGAAGAGGATTTGTTCTTGAAATCGGAGTGAAGGAAGCACCGGAGCGAAACTTAAGGAATCCTGTCTTCCCGGAGCCGCGGGCGATGAGACTCGGGCCGCCGGGCGCCGCCGCCGCCCGCCCGGCTTCGCCCTTCCCGGCAGCCGGGAACTAGTTCTGATCCTCGCCCTCCCCTCCTCCCGACTCCATCGAATCCCCGCCCTCTGCCCCTCTACACCCTGGATATGTTTTCTCCCAGACCTGGATATTTTTTTGATATTGTGAAACTACGAGGGAAATAACTTGGGGGATTTCGTCTTGGTTCCCTGCTTCTCCCCACGGACATGCGTTCAGTTTGGTGGGCCGAGGCACCCTGTCCTGGGCGAATGAACTCCTCCAGACTCGAGGGAGAGAAATGAAGGGAATTTCTGCAGCAGAATATAAGCTCTGCAGCTAGGTTCTCTCATCTGCCATTTGTCCTTTCAAACTGCATTGTAATACGGGCAGGATAAGTCAACGAGAGAGAAGCCTCCTGGCCGCGTTTCTCCGCCCGTATCTACTTTCCATATTTCTTTTTCTCTTGCCTTGCTGCTTCTTGGCTGGCTCAGGGATGACTTCCTCGCTGCAGCGGCCCTGGCGGGTGCCTTGGCTACTGTGGACCATCCTGCTGGTCAGCACTGCGGCCGGTGAGTAGCCTGGGGTGGCGCGTCCCGGCCACTTCCCCTGCGGGTGGCGTGGGAGGGAGCACGCAGAAGCCTGAGGCCTGTGCTCGCCCTTCGCGACGCGTCCCCTTGGATCACTGTGGAGGGGAGCCGCCACCGGGTGCCTGCGCGCCTTTCCCACTCCTTCCAGGGAAATCACCTTTAATGTTTTTGTGTAGTTTCCTATCCCCACTCCCATAGTCCCCACCCCAACGCCCCTCCACGGGAAAAAAGACATATTGGGTGTGGTATCTTGACATTTTTAGCTGTGAGGTAATGCAGGGATTAAAAATAATATTTTAATCACCAGTGAACAGTGTCTATTATAAGATCTTTGGAAACAGAGCTGTAGATTTTGTTTTAATATAAAGAAGTAGATTTGGCTTATAGTAAAAAGAACATCAACTAGAGAACACACACTCGAACCTTATTTTTAGATTTAGATCACTCTTTGGGAAACCATGTTACTTTCGTTATTCAAAAATGTTACCGAATGAATAGAATAAAATGTTGAGAATTGTGAGAATCTTGATACATTGTATAATACTGTTTATCTTATCTACTTATTGGTATTACTTTGTTCCCAAGTATTTCAGTAATTATGTCTCCATCTTTTCAACCTGAACGTTAGTATATACAAAATACTAATGTAATGCTTTTGGAATTATAGTACTGTTGGGCATAGAAGTATTTTGACAACTTTACTATTAGTTGTCTGGCATCTATTGGCTTTTCTGTCATTGAGACAACTTTGATCTGACATCAGACTTCTAGGAGATTTGACTCCTGAAAGTTCTTTGACATTTTATTAAGGCCTAAAGGGAAATGATAGTCATCCTTTCTTTTGGATATTTTCTTTTTAGTTCTCAGACACCTTAGGAAAAAAGCTCACATTCCATTTGCAGTTATTTCTTCAAGCAGCCTTTGGTGATTTGTGTTTAGAAATTTTCAGGAATGAATTGTACATATAATTCTTAAATTTGGTTTAGAATGGCAAATGGATTATGTTTTTAAAAAACGAGTAAAGAGCAAAATGACATTTTCCAATTACTTTTTTCTTTTTATAAGTGTTTAATTTTCGCATTCAATAAATTTCTCATTATGTTAGACATAGAGGTTATTATTTCCATTTAAAAGTTTGCCCTGAGAATTATTGGAAGAAAATTTGAAGTTTCTTTTTGTGCTTTTGGTATTGTTGATTAGTGCCTATTAGTGCCTGTTATTATTTTTCTTAATTTTCCTACTCAGCATGAATTTCCAAGTCAAGTGCCTGTTATTTATGATAAATCTATATAGTTGTGTTAAAATAATTTGAACTTCTGAATTTATTTTGAAACCAATATTTTAATCATTGCAGTTCCTTTCAGAGTAAAAATGAGTGATTTTTCTCTAAATTTTTTTATATTGTGTTAGCTATTTAAATTCTCTAGCTGTAAGCCATGTGGTTCCTGGAAAATATGAAGAGAATAAAAGGCTTTAAGCTTAACCAGTTATCACATGAGCAGAAATCTCAGAACATAGATTTTTCAGTATTCTTTGTTACTCTTGACCTTTTTAGAATGTAGAGCCTTTTTGATAATGACATGCTCATAATTTTGTGATCAGAACTGATAAAAGTAAGCAAACAAACACACTGATTTAAAAATAAACTTAATTTCTGTTTGGTAAATAAAATATTCTTAGAATAATGTTCCTTAAAAGGGATGCATTAAAAGAATCACTGCTTCAAGGTGGTTTTAGTCTTTTTTTCATGTAATATTATATAGCATCAGATGACAAAATTTGTGAAGCTGGATTTCAGAGCTGTAACAATAATATTAGCTAGTGTTTATTGAGCCCTTATGTGCATCAGCACCTATTCAGGTAGCTTTACATAAATTTTCTCATTTGATTCTCTTGACAATTCTGTAGGTCATTATTATTCCCGTGTACAGAGAATTTGAATAGTTTACCACACAGTCAGTAAATTATGGAGCCAGGATTATAGACAGCACTCTTACCTACCATGTTAATGATAATAACAGCAGCAGCAACAACTTCTCTTCACTCTAATTGGGTACATGAGATAGAGTAATGTCTTCACCAGATCAACCTTTGAAAAGAAGCAAGGACACTTACAGGATATTAGTACAGCATTGGTCATGCAAATGTCATGGTTCTGAATGTGTGAAACTTTGCCTAATATTGGAGTGGCTAGTGCAGCTTCCTTAAGTGCAAGGTGACTAGAGACAGCCTGGGTGGATTTGGGATACATAGATGCAGTGATGTAACTGGACAGGTGCAAATAGTGCAGCTGAACAGGAAAAAAATGCCAGAAGACTAATTGATGGCACATCCCTCTTTGGGATCGTGAATAAATCATTTCTTTTGAATCCCTCTTTCCACTTACCTTATATAGTTCTTGGACTTCTTAATTCTAAGAACTGTTGGTATGCAAAAAAATAGAATTTATGAAAAAAAGATGTGCTTGTTTGGTTTATACACGAATTCTTAATTTTAATAAGAGACTATAGCACAGGTATTATTTAAAGGTCATGCTTCGTATGAATTTGAAATAATTCACTTGACTAGATTGCAATTTTACATACATCTCTTTAGGAACACACACACTGTCTAAAGTGAGATTAATCCAGTGTTAAGTGTTCTTGAGCAGTTAGTGAATACTGTTGAGTAACTAGAAATTTAGTAATCTTCACTTTAGTGTTTCTCAAAGTGTGGATACTGCAACAGAATTACCTGGGGTTCTTAATGAAATGCATATTTTTGGCCCTACAGCCTAGATGTACTGAATGGATCTCTCTGAGACCTATATATATGTATTTTTAAATTTAAAACCCAAAAGAGTCTTACTTAGGCAAGTTTGAGGACCATTGCTTTGTGTCATCAGTCCTGATTGTTTGAATTTATTAAATATGGTGATTCAGTGACCTTTTGCTGCATATAATTGGCAACTACAAAGTCTTAGTGGCATGCAACAATATACATTTATTTTGCGCTTTGTGTCTCCCGAGGCCCAGGCTAGAGGGAGGGATAACATCTTTGTGGAGGAAGCTTATGTCATGGCCTTGGCAGAAACACAAGAGGGCAAACCCAACCTACCAGCATATTTCCAGAGTGCTGCAAGTCATATGGTCAAGCCTAAAGACAAGAGGTATCAAAGTGCACTTTGCCTATAATGAGGCTAATATAATATATGGATGTGTAGTACTATTGCAAAAGAATGAAGAATTGAAACCCTCAATCTACCACATATAATCAGGAAGATGCTCCAGAAGCGGAGCTTCTTTTATCTTACCATTTGAGTGGGGCGAAGCTCTTAATTAGGCCTTTGCATTAAAATTATACAAACCTTAGTCTCTGCAAAGGCTATCCTGGCACATGGGATGATGTGGTGGCAGTGGTATTGGTGTTGACGAGTATATGAAATGAGGGGAGAGAAATGTTTATTCCACACAGAGACAACATCTTTCTTTCATTAAAGACCAGCTTTTTTAACAGTGAAAGAGAAGAAATTGAGTATTGATCTCTGATGGGTAAATTCTAACTATAAAAAGTACTGAGTGAAGTCCGTAGATCAGTTAATTTTGTAAGTGGCCATACCACTTATTTTGGCACCTAGTCATATATTACCTGCTGTTGAACATCAGTTTTTTGTACTTTATCCTCTCAACTCACTTGCTTCCAGAGGATAATCTTCATATCTTAAATTGTTTTGTAATCTGCCATATTGCTATATACATAGAAGATGTTTAAGAAGTACTTATTGAATGAATAATAAAAGGGAATTGGAGCCAGGACATATTCTAGGATTGCTTACTGACTCATATGATATATTAGTAACAACTTTTTCTTTGTACCAGTTCCTTCAACTATAAAGTATGTAGTTTAAGTGGTATAGTGGGAAGACTACTGTCCTGACTTAATGAGACCTAGAGTCTATGTGATTCTGGGCAAATAGGTTACTTAACCTAGTTTTCTCAGTTGTAATATTATGGGGTTAAACTGTCATGTTTGAAATACAGATTCCTGGGCACCCCCCTAGAACTACTGAATCCAAATTTCTGGACACTGAGCCTGGGAATCTGCATTTTTTGAGACAGGGTCTTGTTCTGTTGCTCAGACTGGAGTGGAAATGGTCATAGTCTTGAGGAATCTTTATTTTAAACACCCTCTATCTCCCAACCTCCATAAATTTTATATACTCTTGAGAACTATTGAATCTGAGATTCCTTCTAACTCTCAGGTTCTACAACTTTGTTATTTCTACTTTTTGTGCTAATTGTAACTTGTTCTACATCTTTTATTCAGTCAACATTGGGACCAGACATTTCTTATTTTATGTGTTAAGTAATTACTCAAAATCTTTTTCTTTTTAAAAATTAGCAGTTTTTTTCTTGCCTTTTCTTGGTCCTAAAAGTGATATATTATTTAATGAAAAAGCCTTTGAAGGCTTTGCTTACCCAGTATTATATATGTTAATTTAGTCTATATTTTTATTTATTTATTTGGAGTCAGGCTTTGTCACCCAGGCTGGAGTACAATGGTGTGATCATAGCTCACTGTAACCTTAAACTCCTGGGCTCAAGTGATCCTCCTGTCTCGGCCTCCCAAGTAGCTGGGACTACACACTCAGTTAATTAAAAAAAATTTTTTTTTTGTGGAGACGAGGTCTTGCTATTTTGCCCAGGCTTGTCTTGAACTCCTGGCCTCAAGCGATCCTCTGGCCTTGGCTTCCCAAAGTGCTGGGATTATAGGTGTGAGCCACTACGCCCAGCTTTAACCTGTATTTTTATTTTGGCCATTTTAATTTCCTTCTACTTTTGCCAAAAAGAAAAATTGCTTATTAGTAGAAATAGTGGTTTTCCTTTTAGTAAATTTGGATGAGAATTGTTGATGAAGTATAGATAAAGGGATTAGTGCTCAACTAAATTAGACTCAATAACAGTGTTTTAGTTTTAGTAACAAATTAATATTCCAGAGAGCCTTCAGATGGATAAATTGCATGTATTAAATTTCTGTCAAACAAAGAAGAATTGTATTCTGATTTGATTGATGTCTGCTGGAAAAAATAAATATGGGTGCTATGATATCTAGGAATTTATTAATTTTGATCATCTTGCATAGCACTTAGGCATGTTGAGGAGATTCCCACATTAGCAAACTATTTTCCCCTTCTAGTTAAATGATCTAATCTTGAATTCTTTCCAGAAGCAATGAATATGACTTTATTGGAATTTTGACTGCAGTAGACTTGAAGTTTTTTTAAACCTTTTTTTTTTTTGTCTGTGAGATGCAGATGACAGCTAAGATTACTGTATTAGAAGAATACATGCAATTTATGTATAGTCTATGTGGGATTAGAAAATAAATCTGTAATAAATGACATGAAATTTTAGAATTCATTGCCTTATAACCATTAGTATATAACATTCATTTCTTGTTCTTAATTGCACTTAAGACAGTAAATGATAAGAAGTGTTCTAGACACAATTTCTATTCAAATATGCACTCACAGGAGCAGCTAGAAGGGTGGAGGGCATTAAGGAGATAGAGAATATATGGAAGGAGAACTGAAGTATCCAGTCAACAAACATTTATTAGTGCAATGTGCAGGTTCTTTTTAAAGTATTATAGGGGGATACAAAGAAAAATAAAAAGGGTTCTGCCCCACCGCGCTACCAACCATTTCATGCCACAAGCATGAAAACAGAACTTAGATTTCCTGCTACTTGAAGCAAAGGTGTATATTTTATGAATCTTTAGCATTGTTTTATTTCGTCCCTCTGCCTATCTTTCAGAATGAGAAATTCCTGTAGGTATTCTGAAACATAGGAAAAGTAACTATGTCCTCGTGTGTCTTCTCACTCATCTCCACCCTCTGTTTGTTTATTTACTTATTTATTTTTGAGACAGGGTCTCTGTCAGCCACGCTGGGGTACAGTGGGCAAATCATAGCTTACTGCAGCCTCAAACTCCTGGGTTCAAGTCATCCTCCTGCCTCAGCCTCCCAAGTAGCTGGGACTACAGGCATGTATCACCATGCCAGGCTAATTTTTCTATTTTTGGTAGAGATGGGGTCTTCTCCCTCTTGCTCAGGCTGGTCTCGATCTCCTGGCTTCAAGCAATCCTCCTGCCTTGGGCCTAACAATCACCCTCCTTTTATATCTTTCTTCTCTGTTAGCCTTCTTGAAAGAACATTGAGCACTTCTTGACTTCTACATCCTGAACTCCTTACTTGCCCCCTTCTCCCTACGATGTATATTAGGTCAGCAGTGACTTCCTAATTGCCAAATCCAGTTACCTTTCAACCTTGTTCTTTGACTTTTCTACTGAGTTTGACAGTTTTGGTCACCCCTTCCTTGAAACTTTTTCTCTTCTGTCTTTAGTGACTTTGCATTTCCCTGGTCCCCTATCTTCTCATCCCCGCTTCACCCTAAATGTTTTTTTTCTTTTCTTTACATTGTCTTGAGTACACTGTTCTCTTATTGCTACCCCTCTCTCAGGCTTTAATTATCTCTGAAAGTAGATGATTTTTAAATCAAACAGGCAACCAGGATTGAAAGCTATAAAGATCTGGATTCCTGCTGAGTGTTACTATTAGCTGTTCACTTTGGGCAAATCACCTGTTTTGGTCTCAGTATCCCCACTGTAAAGTGTGAGGGGTGTTGGCCTAAAAGTACTTATAGTATTTTTGCTTATGAGATGAGAAAAGCTAGTGGTATACTTAGTTACTTGTAAGTGTATAGCACTTTGAAAGATATACTTGGTTATTACTAAGTATATATAGTACTTTGAATTTAGCTTAGGTTGGGGAAAACTGTGGAGCATTCTAAAGTCTTAAAAGCACTACTTTGAAAAAAAAGTTATTTAATTTTTTGCAAATACATTTTATATCTTGATTATATATGTTGAATCAACACAACAAAAGTATAAAGAAAGGCTCTTTAGGTATATGCTTTAATTAAAATATAAGCATAATCTATAAAGGATACTTTAAAAATAGTTAGAATCCTAGAATTTTAGGATTGGAAAGGACCTTAAAGTAGACTTTAAATGGTTAGAAGCTTTGTTAAGAAGGTTGTATTTCTATAGTCTTGTCTCTCATTTTAATTTAAAAATAAATAATGCCAAGGTCAATTTCAGCTTAGCCTCCCAGTTATATATTCTAAATCAGTGTGGTCTAATTAATGACATTTTAACTTTAGGTTAGTAAAGTTTGGTTTTTTTTAAACAGCTTTATTGAGATATAATTCACATTGCATACAATTCAGCCATTTAAAGTGTGAAATTCAAGGCTGAGCACGGTGGCTCATGCCTGTAATCCCAGCACTCTGGGAGGCTGAGTTGGGAGGAGTGCTTGAGGCCAGGAGTTTGAGACTAGCCTAGGCAACAAAGTGAGACCCTGTCTCCACAAAAAATAAGAAAAATTAGCTGATTGTGGTGGCACCCACCTGTGGTCCCAGCTACTCAGAAGGCTGAAGCAGGAGGATGGCTTAAGCCCAGGAGTTCAAGACTGCAGTGAGCTATGATCTAGCCACTACAGAGTGAGACCCTGTGTCTTAAATAAATAAACAGTGCAATTCAGTGATTTTAGTATATTATTGACTTCTAAAAATTGTGGTAAGATCTGTTGTTTTAAACATTTACTAGTGTACAATTCAATGATATTCGTTACATTTACAGTGTGGTACACCTATCACCAAAATCTTTTTATCATGCTCAGTGAAACTCCGTAACCGTTAAGCAGTAACTCCCCATTCACTCCTTCTCCCAGACCTTAGTAACCTCTAATTTACTTTCTGTCTCTATGAATTTGTCTACTCTAGATATTTAATGTAAGTGTAATCATATTTGTCCTTGTGGCTCTCATTTTGCTTAGCATAATGTTTTCAAGATTTATTCATGTTGTAGCGTATATCAGAACTTACTCCTTTTTAAGACTGAATAATATTCCACCATATGTGTATACCACATTTTGTTTATCCATTCATCTGTTGATGGACATTTGAGTTGTTTCTACCTTTTGGCTATTGTAAATGGTGCTGCAGTGAACACTGACGTACAAGTATCTATTTCAGTTCCTGCTTTTAATTCCTTTGGGTATATACCTAGGAGTATGATTGTTCGATCATATGGCAATTCTATATTTAGCTTTTTGACAAACTGCCAAAGTGTTTTCCACAGTGGCTGCACCATTTTGCATTCCCAACAGCGATGTAAGAAGGTTCCAGTTTATACAAATCCTTACCAACACTAGTTATTTTCTGTTTTTTAAGACAATTACTATAGCCATCCTAGTGAGTGTGAAGTAATATTTCACTGTGGTTTTGATTACCATTTCCCTAAATGATGAATGATGTTGAGCATCTTTTCATGTGCTTTTGGCAATTTGTGTATCTTTGGGAAAATGCCAGTTCAAGTCCTTTGTCCATATTCTATTTGGGTTGTCTTTTCGTTGTTGAGTTGTAGGAGTTCTTTATATATCCTAGATATTAACCTTCTATCAGATGTATGATTTCCAAATGTTTTCTCTTATTCTTTATGTTGTTTTTCTTACTTTCTTGATAATGTTCTTTGATATCCAAAAGTTTTCAATTTAGGTGAAATCCAGTTGATCTATTTTGTTGTTGTTCATGTTTTTGGTGTCATATCTGAGAATCCATTGTCAAATCCAAGGCCATGAAGATGTACTTCCGTGTTTTCTTAGAGTTTTATGGTTTTAGCTATTAGGTCATAGATCTGTTGTGAGTTAATTTTTGTGTATGGTGTGAGGCAGGGATCCAACTTTATTCTTTTGCACATGGAAATCCAGTTGTTGAAGAGCATCGTTTATTGAAGAGACTGTTCCTTCCCCATTGTCTGGAGTCAGCACCCTTGTCAAAGATCAGTTGGCCAAAGTTCTATGGGTTTATTTCAGGACTCAGTTCTACTCTACTAGTCTGTATGTGTGTCCTTATGCCAGTACTATACTGTTTTGTTTACTATAATTTTGTAGTAAGTTTTGAAATCAGGAAGTGTGAGTCCTCCAATTTTGTTCTTCTTTTTAATTGGGGTCCCTTATAATTCTATATAAATTTAAGTGTTGACTTTTTTATTTCTACAAAAAAGGCTGTTGGAATTTTGATAGGAATAGTTTGGATCTGTAGATTGTTTTGGGTAGTATTGACATATTAATGTTAAACATTCCTATTGATGAATAAGCAATGTCTTTCTGTGTATTTAGTTCCTCTTTGATTTCTTTAAGCTGGGCCCAATGACATGCACTTGTAGTCCCAGCTACTCAAGAGGCCAAGGCAGGAGAATTGCTTGAGGCCAGGAGTTTGAGGCCAGCCTGTGTAACATAGCGAGATCCTGTTTTTAAAATAATAATACTAATGGCCAGGCGTGGTGGCTCACACCTATAACCCTAGCACTTTTGGAAGGTGAGGTGGGAGGATCATTTGAGGCCAGGAGTTCAAGACCAGCCTGAGTAACATATTGAGACCGTGTCACTACAAAATATGAAAAAAATTAACTGGGCATGGTGGTACATGCCTATAGTCCAAGCTACTTGGGAGGCTGAGGCAGGAGGATTACTGGAGCCCAGGAGTTTGAGGTTGTATTGAACTATGATGATACCACTGCACTCTAACCTAGGCAAGAGAGCAAGACTCTGTCTCAAAAAAAAAAAAGAACTCTAAAATAATAATAATAGCTTTCAGCAATGTTTTATAAGTTTCACTGTTACAGGTGTTTCACGTCCTTGGTTAAATTTATTTCCAGGCATTTTACCATTTGGTTAGTAACGTATTTTAAAAAATTTGTTGGACTCTATTCTTTGTTGTTAAGGAAAATGATTTTAATATTTAATCATTATGATTAATGGTTATTTTAAATTATAAATATGTCAAAAATTTACTTATATATTTAAGACATTTAAATTTGTTACTAATGATATAGTGATTTTTATTGATGTAACCATATCCATTTTGAAAAGCTGAGAGACTAGCTGTAATTAATTACTTAATTTTTACTTTTTTTTTAAATTTGTTTTTACTTTGTGGTACATAGATTGTTGAAGGGATTTTGTTTGTTATACTTTATCATTTAAACCTGCAAGAGTAGCTTAAAGATTTTTGTTAGTAGGTGTTTTATTTCTTCCTCAGTAAGATAAACTGAAATAACTTGTTAGGACACACATGAAATGAAATAATTTTTATCAATATACTAGTCCTTAATAAACTATTAGAAATATTTTGGGAATTTCTATTATGCCCTTAGAGATATTTTTTAGATGGGATTTGGTATGTGATAATCCCTGTTTAGTATATCATGAATTTGTTTTCTGTGTTTTGATTTTCTGTTTCACAATTGTACTAGTTGACAGGATTAGGCAATCTTGATTTTTTTTTTCCTTTAATTAAAAAGTTTAAAGCATCTAAGAAATAATTCTGTTATTGACTCCTTGTCATAACACACTCTTTTGTAGAACATTTTGGATCAGTGATCAGTTGCTAAAAATGAGGTGAAGTTTACTATCCTTTAAATTTTGATAGTTATTATACATTAATTTTTCTTTTTTCATTTATTTATTTTTCACATAACATTTCCCAAGGAAGAATATTATACATTAATTTTTCCTATACCTATCCTTTTATAAATTCATTTTTTAGTTTACTGGTAGTTTGTTTTGGGTGTTGCTCTTTCCTCTTATGTTTTTGTCTTATAATTGGAAGTTGTAATTGTTCTTTTACTTCCTCCCTATTCTTTTAGAGACAGGTACCATAAATACATATTTACATTAAAACATACAGGATGTTCTTTGAGTCGTGCAGCTAATGGACCCAGAAAGAATTTTATTAACTAAAGAATTACAGGGTGTTGCTTAGGGCTTTCACAGTCTTTATCAGTGAAGAATAATATCTTGAAAGATGTGAGGTAAATATGTGATTATTTAGCATCCTTCTTGAAAGGTGTAATAAGTTAGTATCTTTTTGTGTTCAGCACCATAACAGGCACAATAAGGTATGCTTCTGAGGGTGGCAAATGTGACCTAAGTAGTAGAAAAAATATTATCTCTTGTGTGGTTTTTTTTTTTTTGGGGGGGGGCAGAGTTTCACTCTGTTGCCCGGGCTAGAGTGCTGTGGCATCACCCTAGCTCACAACAACCTCAAACTCCTGGGTTCAAGCAATCCTTCTGCCTCAGTCTCCCAAGTAGCCTCCCATGCACCACCATGCCCGGCTAATCTTTTCTATATATTTTTAGTTGGCCAATTAATTTCTTTCTATTTTTAGTAGAGGCTGGGTCTCACTCTTGCTCAGGCTGGTTTCGAACTCCTGACCTTGGGCAGTCCACCTGCCTCGGCCTCCCAGAGTGCTAGGATTACAAGCATGAGCCACCGTGCCCGGCCTCTTGTGTTCTAATATCACAAAAGGTGAAACATATAAAAAGGAGGTGAAGGGTCATTTTGAGATAGCTATTAGTGTGACTGGGGTCCTTGTGAATGACCATATGATTTCTGTAGTGCTACTTTTTATGATTCCTTCTTTTTTTTTCTTTTTGACGTATCAAAGAATCAACATCAGATAGTCTTCTGCTATCTAATTTGTTTTCTATGCCTTATTTTTACATTTTTGCACTTTTCAGAATCAGTAAGCCCTTTCTTTAATTTCTTTAACTAGTGATACTAATTAGGACTGTCTTTTTTTTTTTTTTTTTTTTTAAGAGATAGTGTTTTGCTCTGTCGCTTAGGCTGGAGTGCAGTGGCTCAGTCACAGCTCTCTGCAACCTTGAACTCCTCGGCTCAAGTGATCCTCTCGCCTCAGCCTTCCAAGTAGCTGGAACTACAGGTATGTGCCACCATGCCTGGCTAATTTTTTTTTACTTTTTGTAACTGGGTCTTGTTATGTTGTCCAGGGTGGTCTTGAACTCCTAGCCTCAAGCCATCTTCCTGTCTTGGCCTCCCAAAGTGTTGGGATTATAGGCTTGAGCCACCATGCCTGGCCAAGAACTGCCTTTGACATGGTTTGCCATATTTGTTTTTTCCATTTCACATTTTTGTTTTATGTAAATTTATTTGGAGTATTGAGTATTTAACAGATGAGGAGGGAAATATCTATAGAAAATATGAGGCTAGGCCTGGTGGCTCATGTCCGTAATCCTTGCACTTTGGAAGGCCAAGGCAAGAGGATAGCTTGAGGCTAGAAGTTCAAGACCAGCCTGAGCAACATAGTGAGACCCTGTCTCCATAAAAAATAGGAAAAATTAGCCAAGTTAGCCAACTGTGGTGGCATATGTCTGTAGTCCCAGCTCCTTGGGAGGCTGAAGTGGGAGAATCCCTTGAGCCCAGGACCTTGAGGTTGAATTGAGCTATGATGATGCCTCTGTACTCTAGCCTGGGCAACAGAGTGAGACCTCAGAAAAAAGAAAATATGAAAAATGAGTAGAATATTTTTCTTTTAGTCAGCATGCAGTTGTATGTGAAAATATAGTAAATGTATGATAAAGTAAAAATGAAAGACATAGAACTATGTCTATGAATGTGAATGTCAAATGTCTATGACATTTATATGTCTATAAATGAAAGAGATAGAAAATATAGTGAATAAAAGATATAGTAAAGATAAACTTTACATATTTATATTGCTCGCCAACCAAGTAAAAGTCCTATGACAGCATTTTAAAATGTTTATTACAGTGAAGTAAATGATAGCAAAAGAAGCTTTGTTAATATTTATTTTTACATGTCAACTTTTTTGCATTAAATCTTCTAATTAAGCTTTTTATGTATATAAAATTCTTTTGAGATTTTTTAGCCTAGGAACTTCAACTAAGTTAGCACTCTTTTTTTTTTTTTTTTTTTTTTTGAGACAGGTTCTTGCTCTGTTGCCTGGGCATGAGGGCAGTGGCATCATCCTAGCTCACTGCAACTTTAAACTCCTGGGCTTAAGTGATCCTCCTGCGTTAGCCTCCCACAGTGCTCGGATTACAGGTGTAAGCCACCATGGCTAGCCTTTTTTTTTGTTTTGTTTTTACATTCTTGATTGAGTTTTCCTTTAGTCCTTAATACTAATACTGTTGTTTCCATTGAATTTTGTATCTAAGACCATTCTACTCATTTAGTATTTGGCATAACCCTGTAAGAGATATCTTTTTTTTATCTTGGTATTTTATTTCCCTAGTTATATTTATAAACTTAGCATGCATTGGAATCACCTGGAGGACTGGTTGAAATGCAGATTGCTGGGCCCGGTCTCTGGAGTTTCTCATTCTGTACATTTGGGGTGGGGCTGAAATTTTGCATTTCTAACAAGTTTCTCGGAGTTGCTGATTTTGCTGGTTTGAATTCTGTACTTTGATATTTACACATAATAAATGTCACTTGAATGATGTAGGTCGAACTAACACATATTGGTCATGGATGCTATTCTTGGAACTCTCTTCCATAACTCTGAGGTTTTTATGAAGATCTTTGAAAAGTACTGTGTGGCCAGGCATGGTGGCCCATGCCTGTGATCCCAGTACTTTGGGAGGCCCAGGTGGAAGGATCACTTGAGCTTAGGGGTTCAATACCAACCTGGGCAACATTGCAAGACCCTGTCTCTACAAAAATTAAAAAATTAGCTGGGAGTTGTGGCATGCACCTGTAGTCCCAGCTATTCAGAAGACTAAGGCAGGAGGATCACTTGAGTCCAGGAGTTCAGGGTTGCAGTGAGCTATGATTGTATCACTGTGCTGCAGCCTGGGCAACAGAGTGAGACCCTATCTCTAAAAATATATAAATAAATAAAGAAAAAAACCGTAATGGTTTATTAGTAGGCTAGTTGTTTTCAAAGTGTGGTTCCTAGATTGGCAGCATTAGTATCACCTGGGAGCTTGTTAGAAATGCAAATTATTTGAATCCCAGGCCTTTGAATCAAAAACTCTAGGGGTGGTGGGACTCAGCAATATGTATTTTAACAAACCCTCTAGGTGATTCTGATCCACCCTAAGGCATGAGATACTGATGTATAGCAGTCAACTTAGGGCCTCCATTCTTAATCAGAGGTTTATATCAGAATCATCTGGAGGCCTTTTACAACACTGGCTCCCACTCCTAAGGAAATAACATGATTCTTCTTGTGGAGTTGGGACATGTGAATATTAAAAGACTCCCAGGTGATTCTAATAGGTACTCCTGTTGGAATCACTAGTTCATCCTATTTTTGGAATGCTGAAATGGCTCAGTAATTTGGACCCTCTGTTTGATTTCTTCTACGAAGTTTCTTGGTGTGGCTCATCTTATATAAAAGACACAGTATGGGTTTTCATGTGTATAGGATAGGAGAGAAGAGATAGAAGTACTTTGGAAATATATAACTTTTTCTGTATAGGAACTTCTATAGGTAAGGTATTCCTAAATCACTATAAAAATGTTATCTGAACCACACTGGCTTTTCAACATATTTGAACCCTAACTAGTACATTTTTCAAAAATTAAGAAATCTGTTAACCTTGGTTCATTGGAGGTTGGAACTTGAAAGTTGGGTAACAGAGGAAAGGGGAGACTTTTCATTGCTTCTTGCATCTTTTGAATTTTGGATCTAGGCCAGGCGTGGTGGCTCACGCCTGTAATCCTAGCACTCTGGGAGGCCAAGTCGAGAGAATAGCTTGTGCTCAGCAGTTTGGGACCAGCCTGAGCAAGAGCAAGACCCCGTCTCTACTTAAAAAAAAAATAGAAAAAATTAGCTCGGCCTGGTGGTGCGTGCCTGTAGTCCCAGCTACTTGGGAAGTTGAGACAGGAGGATCACTTGAGCCAAGAATTTGAGGTTGCTGTGAGCTAGGCTGACACCATGGCACTCGCCTGGGCAACAGAGTAAGAATGTCTAAAAAAAAAAAAAAAAAAAAGAATTTTAGATCATGTGAATGTATTACAGTAAGTGGAAGAATCTGGCAAATACTATCTTTTTTATGTTAGTTTTTATGTTATGAAAGGCCTGTTCCTTAAATGTATAGTACAAATCTTCTGTAAAACTAATTGTAACTGTTATGTATTTATGGGAAGATTTTATACTATGGATTCAGATTTCTTTTTAATATAATAGGATGATAGAGGTTAAAAAAAAAATGAAATGGCTCAGTAATTTGGACCCTCTGTTTGATTTCTTCTACGAAGTTTCTTGGTGTGGCTCATCTTATATAAAAGTAATCAAGTAATCAAGGTTACCATCACTGATAAGTCATGTTGATAGTATGATGTGAGGAATGGCACTTCACCTCTGTGGTTTTCTTCCCTAAAACCCACAACCCCAGTCTGACCACGAGAAAAACATCAGACAGTCTCAAAATGAGGGACAGTCTACAAAATACCTGATTTGTATTCTTCAAAACTGTCAAGGTCATCAGAGACAGGGAAAGTCTGAGAAACTGTCACAGCCCAGATGGGCCTAAAGAGACATAATGACTAAATATAATGTGGTGTCCTGGGTGGGGTCCTGCATGAGAAAAAGACATAAGGGGAAAACTAGTGGCATATGAATTAAAGTGTGGAGTTTATTTGTTTTTGTTTTGTTTTGTTTTTGGAGACAGTCTTACTCCGTTGCCTGGGCTAGAATGCTGTGGCGTCAGGCTAGCTCACAGCAACCTCAAACTCCTGGGCTCAAGTAATCCTACTGCCTCAGCCTCCCGAGTAGCTGGGACTACAGGCATGAGCCACCATGCCCGGCTAATTTTATATATATATATATATATATATATATATATATATATACACACATATATATATATTTTAGTTGTCCAGCTAATTTCTTTCTATTTTTTTTTTTTTTTAGTAGAGATGGGGTCTTGCTCTTGCTCAGGCTGGTCTCGAACTCCTGAGCTCCAACAATCTGCCCGCCTCAGCCTCCCAGAGTGCTAAGATTACAAGTGTGAGCCACTGCACCTGGCCAAGTGGTTATACTTTGAACGTTGTGTTAAATTCTTTTGTAAGCAAAATTATTTTATGAATTGGAATATAATTTGTAAAATCATTGAATTTGGAGTGAGATTCATTGAGTGATCAATCAGCTTTATGTGGATACCCTGTTGTTTTACTAAGGTAGGTTGAGCAAAAGGTGTGAGCTTGAGTTCTTTCCTGCAAAATGTTTTCATGGCAGCACCTGGAGAGTGGAAATGCTGAAAAAGATGAGGATTA
>CAUYRT010063757.1:0-39328 GCA_963574885.1 Lepilemur ruficaudatus | reverse complement strand
CCCATGTTGTTCAAGGGTCAAATGTTTATATTTGATCAGTAAATACAAGCCAAGGAATTATCTTAATAAATGCAATTTACTAGGTAAAATATTTCAAATCATAGAGTCTACAGAGAAAATAAGGGCCTGGCAGTTCAAAGTGTAAAAAAAAAAAGAAAAACCTTTAAAAGATAAAGTTTTGTATTTCAAAATAACTATGGATTCACAGGAAATCACAAAGATAGTACAGAAGGGTCCCATATGCCCCTCACCTGGTTTCCCCCGGGTGATTACACCTTATATAACTATAGCCAATATCAAAATCAGGGCTTTGGCTGATGTATGTGGCTTGCTGCCAGCTTGCCACTATCACGTGTAAACTGCGTGTAGCCAGCACCACTGTCAGGAGACTCCATCGCTATAGGGCTATAAGGCTGCCTTGTGCTACCTACCTCCCACCTGGCAACCCCCATCTGCTGTCTGGCTCTGTAATTTTGTCATTTCAAGAATGCTATATAAATTGCATCATGTAGTATGTGACCTTTTGAGATTGGCTTAAGGAGCCCCCTTCTGAGACCCAAGTTCTAATTTTATGATTGAGAAATTTTGAGGTGCAGAAGTGATGATTATCCAAAGTCACATGGCTCATTTGGGGTAGTTGGGTAGGATCTTCGTCCCCCCACTCCTACCCTGTTGCTGGTCTGCTGGACCATGTTTGTGTCTTAAAAATAGTCTCATTTCTACCTCATGTGGAGATTTTAGTCACTTCAGTGTACCTCTGTTAGATTTTTCTCTAACCTTATAAGAAATCAAAGTTCCACCCTGTGTGTTTCCCGATGTTTATTTTCCACTCTATGATAATGAGGCAGTCTCTTCGGCAATGACAGACAGGCACCTTCCCTCTAATATGATTGTCGGCTTCCTCCAGTAATAAGCTATGTAGAAAATGGCCTCATATTCCATTGATTTGAATGACCGAAGTGGACTTTAACAAATACCAAATGGAAAGGTAGAAGCTCTGGCTGTTTATCCCTTTCTGGCCACTGTCGAAGCCTCTAAAATATCAGAAATGACCTATGCCCAGCTGCCTTGTGGCTGACATCCATGCGATTGCACCACATTCCCTAGTTTGCCAAGCACAATATTATAATTTGGAAAATTCTCGCGTAATTGTTTTAATACATGCTCTGTCAAGAGCAGTCTAGTGACATTTCAAACAATTGACCTTGGCTCCATAGCTTGTTAAAACAATTAGAAGAAAACAAAATAAGCTTTTCCTGTATCTTCAACCATGGCAAGTTAAAATAACACTTTTGATATGTATTCAACATTTATTTATTTTATTCTGCATTTGAATGGTGAAAGAAACCAGGAAAAGAGGTTTTTTTTTTCATGCCATTATGTGGAGCAGCTGGTGTTTTGAAAAACGTTTTACAGCCTACAGAAATCAATATGTCAAGTTTATAAAAGTGACTTCTGAACCTTTCTAAGCTTGTTATTTCTGGGGTCATTTTATGCAAGGAGAGCAGTGAAAATTTCCTCTTACTCTTGTTAAATCCTCCCAATAGAAGACAAGGCATTTATTTTATGGTCTTACCTAAGATGCACCTGTAATCTTCATGAAGATTATTTGCACTAGTGTTTTGAGACTCTGTCTTCTACTCTATTTGTGTTAGCAAAACAGCTAACTTGATAAATAGCTGTTACAATTGCAAATGGTTTTGAGTGAGTCGTGTTGGAAAATTTGCAGGTGAAAATGTCAGTCTCTGAATACCACACTTTTCTCTGTGGGAAGATGTATAACAGTAATATCTGTTTCTTTCTGCTGCTCATAAACCCTTGTTTTTGTCTCTGCACTAATGAGGAGAGTAAGGGTCTGGAGGTCTCCAGCTGTGCCTGGTTGTGGGTGTGCCTGTGAGCGTGGGCATCTGGTGTGGCACAGTTTACGTTCTCTTTCTGTGACCCACTCTCCCACTGCTCCTGCCCCACTTCCTTTGTGAGCTGGTCCTCGTCTGCCTGTCACGTAACTGTCTCTGCCACTGCCACTGAGGGCAGACCAGGTTATGCCCTGATGGCAAAGCTGCCCCAGAGGGCAGAGGGTTAGCATCACCATGCTTGCTTTCTCATGGGACTACGTGTCCACTGCAGGTCCTCAGGGGGATCTGCTCACTCAGGCACCCAGCTGGAGCAGGCAGCCACCGTCTTGAAAGTGGCAGGAGGGGAAGAGAGCCCTGGGTGGTTTCACTGTGGCCCAGAAGTGACATCTGTCATTTCTTCCCCACACAGCTCATTGGCCAGAAGGGATCACATGGCCCCACCTGGTTTCAGTGAGCCAATAAGTGCAGTCATTCTCTGGGGGAGAACTGGAAATGCCTGGTGGCTGTCACCAGGGACTGCTGTATGGTTCCCATCCATTTCCATGATTCTACCACCAGGCATGTTCTGGCGTCCTGCAAGTATCTTCATTGTCCGTGTTTCAGTTTTGGTACCCCCCAGGCAGTTTAAGCTGTGCAGCATATTCAATACTGAACTCATCTAGGTCCCTCTAGGTGTTCCTCCTGGATTCCATCTTGGTGACTGGCTCCACCATCCGTATGTTTCAGCTAGAAATGTCCCTGTCACCTGTCACATCTCATCGCTTACCACAGTCAATTGAGTTTTCCTGCTGAATATTTCTCCAGTTCTTCTTCCCATCCCTGCTGCTGTCTTTATGGGCCAGGCACCATTACGTCTTCTGTGCACTCTTGTTGATAGCTCTCCTTGGCCCGTCTGCTCCAATCCGTGCTCTGTGTACACCAGTGGTTTGCAAATGTTTGGAGGGATATATACCCAGTATTTATTTACTAATAAGTTACACTTTAAAAATTTAATAAGCATCTATAGAGTTCCTACTATGGACCTGCCACTTTTCTGAGTATCTTACAAATATTAATTCATTTCCTTTTCATAAAATCCCTATGAGGTAGTTACTTTTTTGATTCCCATTTCATGGATTAGGAAACCAAGGTAAACATTCTGTCCAATGTTTTGAGTGCTTGACCTGGGATGTGGACTCAGGCGTTTTGGCTCAAATACAGAGACTGCTGTGTTGATGTGTCATAGGCATTATAAAACATACATAAAATGTCAGTTCCAAAAGAATGAGGTAAGAAAAGTAAAGAGGAATTTTCCTATTTTCTTCCCAAATTTCGGTGGGTATATGCCTTCCGCTTTGGAGCCCATTGATCTCCCTGGTGTTAGGCATCTCTTTCTGAGGTGTAGACCAATCCCATCCCTGTCCCAGTGGCAGCCTCCATGATGCCTGCTTCCCTCTCTGCACCCCAACTTCTTCCCACTTGCCTGTCTGTGAGTCTGTAGGAACTTGCGAAGGTATGTTGTGCTCTCATGATCTCTCGTACAGGTTCTTTTTGCTGCCCTTTCCCTTCCAAGTAACTGCAGTCACATATAGTTTTTTTCCTGGAGCACGTGCAGCCCCCTGAACCAGCAGGGGCCCATGTCAAATCATCAGCCCCTTTTCTATGGAATACGGGAAGCCTCTCCTGTGCCAGAGATTTCTGCTTATCTTCAAGCCACAGATTCATCCCTCCTTACCAGCCTCCTGGCAGACCCAAGCTCCTCTCCTGTGCTGTGCACCTGCCTTGGTGTGTTGGAGGAGCTGGTTTGTGTGTGTGTCTCCCCATAATCTGACAGCTCGAAAGGGAGGACCTCATACCTTCACCAGGGCCTGGTTCCCTGAAGATGGAATAGAATCATTCATATCTCTCTTGTTTTTCACTGAAGTCTAGGGCCAAACTCCAGTCCTTGGTGGATTTGCGATAAACAGGCCAAGTAGCTTGTGTGTGAGGGTATGTCATCTTACGGCTTTGTCTCCAGTGTTTAGAATAGTGCCAGGCACATAGCAGATGCTCAGTAAATACCTTTTGAGTGAATGCACTGATCTTCATGGAGCAGGAACTCGGATTGTGCTATGTCTAATGAACGAGAAACTCAGAGTTAATGTGTTTTATAACTTGCGTTTATATTTCTATGTGGAGTGGATCCAGTGACTTAAATGAGGCCTCAGGTATATTTTGCCGACTGCCTGCCAGCCACACCTCTCCAGCACATTTTTTGACTCTGCAGTTGCTTTAGTTCTTTTCTTCTTCTTCTCCCCTGCTTTTCATATTTTGGCTTCAGCCATCAGTTTTCTCACGTGTATTTAATGGTTATATATGCAAGTTAGCTCTCATTTGCTGGTGCTACTGGGTCATCTGAACTAGAAACCTTGGAGTCATCCTTAATTCCTCCTTTTGTCTCACCCACAAATCTAACAGTCCCCTCATCCTGCTGACTTTCCCTCCCGTTGATTCTGGAGCCCTCCTTCTCCTCTCTCACACTCTTCCCACTGCCCCAGGTCAGCTTTCATCATCCCTCCTGTGGAATGTCTCTCGGTGGCCTTCAGTATGGCCATTCTTCCAGACCTGTTCCCTGTTGGCCCATCCTCACAGAGCGGAGTAAAACACAAAAGGGGCCATGTCACCTCCAGCTGGTGGTCCTCCATGGCTGCCCGTCCCCTGCCACTGCTGAGCGTGGGCAGATCTCTCCCTGACCTGAGACTGCTTCGTCTTAGACCACTGCTGTCGCACGACCTTTGACCCTACTTGTACTATGGATTCTTTTGTGCAAGCAGTGCTTTCTTCCTGGAAAGCCCCCTTCAACCTCCTAAGCCAGCTCACGAATTCTTTCTTCTTTCCAGCCAGCTCGGTACCTGCAACATAAGCAGCCCTGGTAAATGTCTGTAAGGTGAAAATACCTGTGTGTGACCTTGATTACTCCAGTAGTTTCTGATACTTTATAAATAAGGCTCAGGTAATGGTAGCAAGATACGTGATCAGAGTTGTTTAGAGAGGGAAGATAAAGTATGGGTTCTCGAGTCCTGAGCCCATGGGGAGCTCCAGCAGGCACTGGAGATGGGCCCGGGTGAGCAAACTGTGGGTATAACTCAAGCTGCCCAGTTTTACAGCTTGTGTTTGCATACTTCCAAACTTCCCAGAGGCCATGCACTCCAGAACTTCCCAGAGATTTATGGAGTTCCAGACTCTTGGGTCAGCCAGGTGGTAAAGCTCCCTCCCTCAGCAAGGTCCACAGTGACGCTGCTGCCTCTTCTGTGTGTGCCCACCCACACCAGCTGCTCTGCTCCTACTGCGGGGTGCCACAGCAGGGTGCCGTTCTCTTCCCTTAGGTGAAGAAACAGAAGCTCTGTAGGCGAAGGAAGCTCCTGAGCCCAGCGAGCAAGCACCTGTTGGAGCGTGGATTCCAGTCCCCATGCTTTGGACTTCCAGCTCAGCTCTTGCCATGGACCCAGCAGTCTTTTGGGATGCTGGTCCTGATTTGCTGATCCTCTGATTCCCATCCTTGCCTTGCCCCAGAGTCATGTGAATTAAAACCTCCGGTCCTGCTGGTAATTAAGTCTTCCAGTGAGACATGTGAGATGATCAGATACCAAGCTGGCACTGTGCTCCCAGCTCTGTCCACTGCTGGTTAACTATGACTCTTAGTGACCAAAGAACACACTGACAGAATCCCGCCCAAGCAGGACTTCATGCCAGGACTTCTGAAAGGAAGACTTTCTTCTTTGGCATCTTGGAGGCCAGCCTGGGGACTATTGGCTCTCAGGGACTGTGCGGTAAAGGGCTTTCCTCCCGGTGCTGTTGTCTGAAGTTCAGTGGGCTGGGCTGCCTGCCACTTCCCAGGGTGGAGGCCCCGGGGCTTGCCTGGGTGGAATGCAGCCTGTGACATAGTGGGGCTTTACGCTAATTAATGGTCCTTCCTGAGGACAAATGTCTGCTGTGCGTGATAACCCCATTTTGAAAGAGTGCTCTCTCTCTCTTACTGTGACAATCCCCTGGGACCTGAGCAGTACTGGAAGGGTAGCCCGTGGCCTATGGCCCAGCAGCCTTTGAAGCAGGATGTACTGCTAGGCCTGGTGCCTCCAAGACCTCAAGCAGGTTGGCTAAAGTTGAGGGCTCAGTGAGATCCTTACAGATTCTCTTCTCTTTTTCCTCTTGCTTCCTGAACTTGTGCTATTGTTGAACTCCAAGCCAGACTTTGGGGATCACACTTGAGTATGACAAGACTCTTCCCTTAAGCAGCTGAGTGTCTAGGGAGGAGGCCAAGGTTGTCAATAAATAACAGAATATGATGGAGGGGTGAACCACATGTCTGCTGGGGCACCTCCTAGGAGGCTTCCTGGAGGAGGAGTCTATGAATTCCATCTCTAAGGATTACTTGACATTGGGGGAGGAGGTGGAATAGGCATTTTTTTCACGATCGTTCATGCAAAAGTCTGCAGGTGTGGGGATGCGGGCACATTTGAGGAGGTTTGGGTAGTTATAATGTAGGGCAGCTGGGGGTGACGTGCAAGACAAAGGCTTGTGCCCTTCATAGGTTTATTTCCATAGCCACCTCTCTTTGTGGGAACACTGCTGGAAGCAGTGCTCCCTGTCCTTCCCCCACAGCAAGAGAGACAGGAAGATGTGAGAAGGTCTGAGGGAAGAGGGCAGGGAAGAGCGATGCATATTCAGCAGGTTAGACAGAATTAGTGTGGGTCTAATAAATGTCTTAAACTGCTGTATTAGCAGGGTGGAATGCATTGGTGGCAGAGTCCCAGAATATAATCCCTTATCAGTCTGCTGTTCTGACAACTGCTCTGGGCTTTTTATTAATGTGGCTGGTAACACTTTACTCTCTGGGGTGTTCTGAGATTTAATTAGTCCTTGGGCAATTTAGAATAGGTACTTTAGAATATGAGTGCAGTGTTAATTATATATGAATGCATATGAACTAATTTCTACAAATGTGTGATTGCATTTACACTTAACTCTTCATCTGCTGGTCACCAATTCAACATACTTTGGATAACATGTTACATGTAGGTAGTTCTGCTCTGTGGGGAATTCAAGGGTAAAAAATGAGGACACAGATCCAATCCACTAAGAGTATAGGGTTGGAAAGTAAAGAAAGATCCCTCATAAAGGAACACTTCTAGAAAAGGAGGAGATGGTGACCAAAGGGTAGGAAGATTTTGCTGTAAAAGGAACTCACTTCAGAGACTTTGTATCAGACGAGCTTTGCTTTTCTTAGGTGAGAGAAGCTCGTCAGAGTTAAGGGTGTGTGTGCGCGTGCACACACATACATGCACATTGGGGCTGAGAAGAATGGGAGCTTTCTGACCTCTGTTGTGGGTCGTTCATGAATGCATCAGAAGCATCGAGCGACCTGTTGGTGAGTCAGGCGTGTAGTGGTATGCTGACTGTGAATGGAGGAAAGCGACTCAGAGCATAGAGGGCTGGGCAGAAACGACCCCGACACTCTGGGGGAAGTGTGAGGGGTGGCTGGCAGAGGCTCGGGGTCTTGAGGGAGCTCTGGCAAGGGGCTTCTGCAGTGGCCTGGAGAGCCGGTGGTGGCCTGTGCTCTGTGGGTGTGCTGGAGCAAGGGGTTGAAGGCCATGTAGGTCTCATGTTCTGAAGAGTGAGGGTGAGGGTAGAGGTGAGGGCAGGGGAGCTCTAGCACTGCAAGAGGGAACAGTATGTGCTAAGGCACAGAGGAGCTGGCAGGCCACATAGGAAGCTGGTGCAGTGGTCAAGGGAGGGGTCTATGGTATCTGAATTTAGCAGTGGGAGTTGAAGAAAGGGGATGCATTCTAGAGATGCCAAGGATATGTGATTCACAGGACCTGGGCAGAGGTTGGAGAGGGAGGTAGCGGGGAGGCTGCCTAGGTTTGGGGGCCTGGCTGGATGGTGGCACCCCTGCCAATCTTGAGAGCCTGGGGGAGATGCAGGTTTTGGGGGAACCGGATGAGTTAGTTGTGGCCTCACGTTGAGTTTGTGGACTGCTGGATATCCAGGGGGATGCGCCCCGCTGAGCACACCTGGGGTCCTTGGCCGGGAGGGACACGAGTGGACGAGACTTCATGGAGATTGGATGGAGGCAGAAGAGGAGACACTGAGGGTGGTGTCAGGAGGAACAGAGTGCGAGAAGAGCTGCCTTCGAGGAGGCGGGGGGTGCAGGGTGGGTGATGGAAATGATGTAGGCAGCCTCAGGGAGATGAAGCTGGAATGGAGGAGCAGTTGGTTTGGGATGTGCCTCCTCCTTGCTGACTCGGAAGGAGTAGTATCAACAGGAGAGGGTTAGCGGGGGGTGCTTGAATGGGAGGGGTGAAGGTGGGTTGGGGACAGAAAGAGGAGCATCAGAGGTGACCAAGTGGATGGCCTAGTGCAGCCGGCAGGAAGCAGATGGCACACTCATGTGAGTGACTCGAGGTTAACAAAGAGACGATTGTAAAGGTGCGAGCAGGTTTAGGCAGTGTCGTCACAGAGTGGTGCTAGGGGAAGCTGGGGACAGTGGGGTGCTGTGGCCAGCTAGGTAAAGAGGCAAGGGAGGAAGACAATCAACATTTTGCTGAGGGAGAGTGCTGTGGGCCCTGGTAGAGAATGAAGTCAGCCTGCGATGACTTGGCAGAGAGCGAGTCCAGAGAACAAGCGCCCATCCCCACGTTCCTCCTCCCTTTCCTTTCTGTTGATGCCTCTGTTGGAAGCCAGAGGGCAATGGGGCCCATCGTGTGATCCTGCAGGCCAGTCTCAGGGAGCTGGGTAGAGGAGGGTGGAGGGTAGACCTAGAGAGGCATGTGGGACCCTCCAGACCTCGTCCAGGTGACACTGGATGTTTGCTCATCATCCACCCTTAAAAGGGCCACATGAGGGTCTTGCTCCTTACGTAACAGCCACCTCCAGTTTCACAGTCAGCACCTCACTGCGTGCGAGGGTGCCAGGCCCTGTCACGGGAGGAAGAGTTTCAGCACCGCAGGGCATGCACAACCATTCTCGAACATCTGCTTCACTCCTTAAGGTTTGCGTTCCATGTTGTGCAGTGTCATCGCTTTTTTTAAATGCTGTCGTTTCAGAAGGAAATGAAATATAAAGAATTATGTTAATGTGCTAGGGTTGAAGAGCAATGTTGCTCGGATGTCAAGAAATTAAAAGTTATGGTTCTCAAAATGTCTGTGTCTCAGGAAAACACACAAAGGTGGTAGGGTGAGGCAGGTGCTCAGCTGCAGCTCTTTTATTAGTACAAACCAAATGCAACCATCAGGAAGGAGTAATTCCAACCTCAGGCTCGAGTTGGACTTGCTTGCATATTTTCAGGCCTGAAATCAACAGACTGATGTGCAGCAAGTGTGTCCTGAGGGCCTACTGGGCCTACTGTGTGACTGTGTGTGCTCCACCGTGCGAGGGGTTCTGCGTCTGTTCCCTCATGTGAATCTTAGAGTGACTCATTCCACAGATGCAGATCGTAAGTTTAGAGAGTTCCAAATTCATCAGATGCCCTTGACTCCAAATCCTGTGTTTTCTTCCATGCCTTCTCAAAACAGTGGCTTTTAGTTAAAGCAGTATTGGACATAATACACTGTACATCTTGATTTGGTAGCTTTAACACTGTTTCTAGGGCCCTTCAAAGGTGCTCGGCTGGAGGAATGTCTAGGACAGGTGTATTGAGAGGGGGAGGCTGGCAGGGAGCCCACCCACTATAATCAGAGAAGTCATGTCCTTTTATAGATTATTTATAGTGAAATTGCCTAAAGAGTTCACTTGAAAAAGGTCCCACTACTAAAAAATCTTAGGAGACCACTATCCCAGTGCACTGATAATCACAATTGGATTTAGACAATGATCCAGCAGGATGTGAAGGCTAAGGGCCTTGTTTTCTGGAGGAGCACATTCGTAAGCACCTTGAAGAACAACATGAAATGTAAAAAGGTATGCAGTGTGTGTAACAGAGTTGCAGGTGCTGATGTTTGTGAAAGTGCTTTGCAAACTGTCATGTACCACTCAGAAGATAAGGTATTATCATTATAGTACTGTAGTTTATCTCTGTTTCATGATATTGATTAAAGGAAAAATACCAGACAGGCATAGACCACTGTTAGATATTTCAGCTTGAAACCCACCGTTGCTGATGGGATCAATACTGGCCTCCCTTCCTGTGACTGGGCTCACCCAGGCTAGGGCCTTAAGGAGAGCACTGGGGTGTGACATCATCTAGTCTGTTGTTCCGCCTTTTAAGCATCTCAGACAGATTTCGGCTATTGATCCCACTAAAACTACATCCTGTTTTCTCTTGGATACAGAGTCTTTTCTAGAGCTCAGTGAAGATATTTTTAGACATTTAATACACTTTGAAAACAAAATACTGCCTTAGAATTGTATAATTAACACTTGTCCATGAAGCAGGCTGTTTGGAAGGTGGTTTGTCTTAGAAACAGCCTCTAGAGGATTTGGAGTTTGACCTGGGTCCCCCCACCCTGCCCTGGCGCCCTTCATTGTCTTTATTCTCCACATTTGGATGTGATTATTAAAAGATATCTGCTTGCCAGCTGTTGTCTGCCAGGCACTCTTCATAGGCCCAGCTGTTCAACCGGGCATTCTTTGAAACAATCATAAATAAACTATCCAGAATTTCCTGTTGGTATCAACTGGGGGCCCTGGATTTCACCTGAGGGTCTGACTCTGCCCTATATCCTGCCGTCTCAGAAGAGCAACTTTTAGCAGCTATGTTTATTGCCAGAGGGTTCAGTCTGTCTCAGTGCAGGGGCGATAGACATTTATTGATATAACAGAACTCTAGCTTTCTCTACTGCCCGAGAACTGCCTCTTCATAGCGAGGAGCATCGCTGTAGAGCCGGAAGAGCTGAGCACACCGTCGTCGACAGGCAGTGATGGGATTTTAAGTGCCTGGCCCTGGGTGCTGGGCCCGTCATCAGTCTGTTGTGCCAGGGAGCCAGCTGTGCAGTTGACTGTTCGGTGTGTCTTCATGGGCTGAAGTGAGGTCCTTTATCTGCATAAAGTGATTTGGAGCAAATGGCCTCTTGCTGTTTATGGGCACTCGGCTGAGGGTGTGCAGAGCAAATGCCAGCCTTTACTTCATCCACCTCAGCCTTCAGCACAGATGGACGTGGGGCCCCTGACACCAGAGAGAGGTGGACTGGGAGGAAAGGGGCTGCTTAGAGGCAGTGTTCAGGGGCCAGTCTACTAGCCAGGCCTATCTGTTCTCTCCACCCCATAAGACAACATTAGGCTTTGCTGTTTGACCACCAGCTCATCCCGTCATGGCGCCAGCTGTTCACTTGGTTCCTCTCTGTGCACTTTGTCTAAACTTCTGCTCTTATACACCATCAGAGGCAGGAGAGGGTAGTGGGGAGTGCTTGCTTTGCACTGGACTTAGACGTGATGTTGGGTCTGCCACTGATGAATGGTGCAGAGTGTCTGGGCCATGTCACCTCTTCCCCTCATTGAGCATTGGTCTCCTGATCTTTATAAAGGGCTCAGGAGCAGTCCTGCTTCCTTAGGGTGGTGAGGACTGAAGGAGCTGATGGTGTGTGCAGCATGCTGAATGGCTGGGGCAGTCACTGGTGTTTGCACATGTGTCGCCCAGGTGAGCCTCTGAGCTGCCCAAGCAGGAAGCAGGCCTGGCTCTGCTCTGGGTCTGCAGTGCCTGGCACAGGGCCAGACACACAAGAGGCCTTCCCTTGCTCTTTGTTTAATGACTGGATGACTTTCCACTTTGTGATGTCTGAGGCCCTTCCTCTCTCTCCACACTTTACTGAATATCTGTGATGTGCTGGGCACAGTGGAAATCTTCCGATGAAATCGGCTAAATCCTGCCTGGCCTTATCGAGTTTACATCCTATCGGGGGAGACAGACAAGAGACAAGTAAACAAATATATAAATAAGCCACTCATAGTAACGTCCTCAGCAGCCAGGAATGTTTGTGTGAGAGATGTTTGTTTTGTTAGAATGTAGAGCACTGGACCACACTACAGATGGTCCCCAACTATGAGGGTTCAACGTACAATTTTTCAGCTTTACTATGGTACAAAAGTGATGTGCATTCAATAGAACATCAAACTTTAGATTTCGATCTTTTATTTTTATTTTTTATTATAAAATTTATATTTTTATTATTATAAAGCAGGCTTTGTGTTAGATGATTTTACCCAACTATAGGCAGGGCGTAAGGTATTCTGAACACGTTTAAGGTAGATGAGGCCAAACTATGATGTTCAGTAGATTAGGTGTATTAAATGCATTTTTCCCCCGGAGACAAAGTCTTTATCACACAGACTAGAGTGCAATGGCATCATCATAGCTCACTGCAACTTCAGACTGTGGGCTCAAGTGATTCTCCTGCCACAGCCTCCTGAATAGCTGGGACTCCAGGCATGCACCACCATGCCCAGCCAGTTTTTCTGTTTTTTGTAGAGATGGGGTCTGCCTCTTGCTTAGGCTGGTCTTGAACTCCTGACCTCAAGAGAGCCGCCTCCCACCTTGGCCTCCCAAAGTGCTAGGATTTACAGGCATGAGCCACTGTGCCGACCTTAAATGCATTTTTGACTTGATGGTATTTTCAACTTTGTGTGGGTTTGTCAGGACATAACCTCATCATTAAATCGAGGAACATCTGTATTTAACAACTCAAACTTTCCCTGCTTTCGGAAGGCCTATGATACTCTTTTTCTAGGCTCAGGTAAAATGATTACCTTCTAACATACTATGGAATTTACTTATTTATTATGTTTTTAAATCTATTTTCGTCTTTCCTGACTAGCACATAAAACGCCCAAGGGCAGGGGTCTCTATTTGTGCACTAAAGTATTACGAATGCTAGACCAGTGCTGGGCGCTGTATAGGTATCTGTTGAATGAACTGTGGCTAGAAAAGAAAAATTCAGTAGTGCTTATGTAATTTCCAAGTAAATATTTATTTATTTTTTGTGCAGAAATGATATTTTGTTTGAAATACTCAGGAAAATTTGGAAATAGAAAATAGAAATGAGAATAGAAAATGAGCTCACAAAGAGAAGGTTATGTTAAATAGTAGAGAATAATTGTTGAACTTGATATTGGAAACAGAAAGTCTGTTTTTAGAGGACACATACTTGGTATGGATACTTAACCAAATTGAAGAGAGGGTAACTAGCAAGCAGGAGTAGAAACAGAAGAGGCAGACTTGAAATCAGACCCAAAGTTGACCTGGCCTTTCCTAGACACTACCAGGTACTGCTCTGCAAATAAAAGTGCACAGAACCTGTTTAATCTGTCTTGCATGTCAGCAGTGTCAGGAAAGGAGAATGGGGCTTTAGATCTGGAGGAAGTGTCCCCACAGTGCTCAAAGAACCAACATATCCTGGGATAGTGTGCTTGGGGAGCATGGCTGAGAGCCAGGATGTGGCTGGGGAGATTCCTTATGAGTTCTTAGGGCTCTCTCCTCTCTCATCTCCCAAAAGACCAGTGATGCTGGCAGTGAGGCCCTTACTGATTAAATCACAGTCACCTATAGAGACTGGAAACCAGGAGTGTGACTCCCTGTTGCATTGAAAACACCAGGGTAAGAGACTGGAGAGGCAGGAGACATAGAGGAAGAAAACAGTCTGGGGCAGGAAGCGTGCAGAGACTCAGACTCCCCTAATATTGTACCTCTCTTCTGTTGCCACCTTTGCACAAGGTAACAAGTGGCTGGCCCAGTCACCCAGGAATGTGGGTGTCTGCAAAATGTCCTCCTCTGTCTGTGTTTGCTATCAAGCTTGTGGCCATGGATTTGCTCATGGTAGCCATAGTTGAGACGGTCTGCAATTTAGTTAAGCCCATGGCTGATGGAAGCTCAGAGGGCTCTCATGCATGTCTAGGGTGAGTTGGGCAGGATTGCTTCTTTCTGAGCAGGTCACCATGCTGTCTGATTTGTAGGAGTGGGATCCCTTTTCCTGGAGTGGTATACAGGTAGTATATACAGCTTTTCTTTGAGGTAGGTAAGAACTGCCTGATGACTGGGCATTGTACAAAATGACTCCCCAACATCCATCTGCCCCTAAATCCTTAGGGCCACTGAATCTGAATCAGAACCCAGACCTTTTGTTGTTACTGTTAGCATGTTACTATATCACTGCCAAAGAAATTTCTAATCTTAATTGTTAATAATGCTAACTGGTACATTATGTTATATATTTATTCAATTTATATGGCAGAAATGGTAAAAATCTTAAAAACAAAGCCAAATCTCAATATATTTTGAAGTGAAATAATTGAAAGGTTTTGTTCATTGGGAGAACATGTGGGTGGGGCCTTCTCACATTTGTCTCTGGAGAGCACCGTGGCTCCTGCTTCAGACCTGATCCATACTGCGAGGGTTCCACGGGAGCATGAGATGCTCTGGGGGCCACGTAGAACCACCAGATGCTGAGGAGCAGAGGTGGGAGGCTCTGCCCCGAGATTATCTCTGACTGCTAGCTTAATTTCATCGGATCCTTACCATTTCTAAAATTAGTGCACATCAGGGCTGACTGCTAAAATAGGGGTGAGAGTAGCTGTGAAAATGTGTGGCTAGAGAAACCTTCAGGGGTGGTGTCCCAGAAATGTTTCCAGAAGATAGAGAAGATAAACATTGATGGGATATTTAATATGCACCAGGGACTTTCCCAGAAATTGGGTTCTTTCATTCTCACAACAATCCTTTGAGGTCCATTTCATGATTTCTATTTTATTTTTTTATGAGCAGTTTCATGGAGACTAATCAGTTGTCCAAAGTCCCATTTTAAGTGGTCAAGTGGTGTCCAACCCTGGCTTCTCAGTCTCGGAACACAGCATGCCGCTGCCTCTCTACTGTGGTCCCATTAACTGGCCCTTCGGCCACACACACCAGCCCATTTGCAGTGTGCTCACAGCATGACCGCATCCAGCCACCATGCACAAGAGGGAGAACTAAAACCCATCATAGAGCTATTGAATTTTCAAAAGCAAAGGAAGCTAGAGGGAAGGTAGGCGTTAGCTGGGGGAGAAAGCAGAAAAGTTTAAAAAGTCAATAACTCAGAGGAAGCAGCAGACTATTAAAAACACCTTATTCAAAGGCCATGATACGTGCAAAGATGAGAAATGCCAAGCACTCAGAAAAGCTACCATCAGCACGACTTCTGGGCTCAGTCCAAGGAGGCATTTCAGTGGAGAAAAGGCAACTTTGAAAAGTACAAAGATGGGTCAAGGGAGGATGCAGGACAACCAGGTCAAGTGGGAACAAGGACTTTGATGTCCAAATGGGAGTGAGCAGAAAATTACCAGCAAAACATTAATAAAATGTCTTTTTCTTTTACTCTCCATCCTTACTGCTTTCCACAAAGAAGGATTGAGCACCTACTGTGTGCTACACTGAATGCTGGGAATGAAAAATACATAGTTGTACAGCTATGATAGAGCCATGTTCGAGGCTGTGAGGAGCACGGCCTATGAGGGAGTGCGGTGGACAACACGATGTTCTTCGGCGTGAAACAGTTGTGTTTGTAGGCCAGAGTCTCTGGGTGGCATCTGAGTCTTCATGCCTCCCCTTCTCCAGGCTCATGTCTCACCCACATCTCCTGGGTATTCTATCCAGGGTTATTAGCTCCTTCCTAAGTGCACCGGGTACTTGCCTCTGCGTAAATGTGACACTTTTCCTCTATGGGAGCCCTGTTCTGTCCACAGTGCTCCAGGCCTCAAGGGATCGGTTAAGATCATCTCCAAGAATCACTGTCAAGGCTGTTCAGTGCAGTGCCTGGCACGTGGTGCCTGAATTAGTGGGAAAACTTAGTGTTGAAGCTTCTGAAGCTCTTGATAATAAGAGATGGACTGGAGATCCCTGTTGCATGAAGCCACAGAGAATTGAGAGGGACATGGGGGCATGGAGATGTGCATTTGGGGCAGTCTTGAGGGGGAGTGTCTTAGCTTGAGATCCCATGGAAGCAGCCTTGGCTGCAGACCGTTTGTCTGGGTGGTGGTCCCAGGAAGCATGAGTGGGGGTGTGAGGAGAGAGACGGGGCAGGAGGAAAGCTAAGGCTTGTTGTTGGGGTCCCTGCTGTGGGCAGTGGGGGTTTGATTCTCAAGACACTGTCACAGTGACTCCCAGAATTGCCTGCCCAGACAGTCCAGAGTGCTGGCTCCACCTTAGCTGCTGCCAGAGTCGCCTGTGGGCTATGGGGGTACAGTGAGAGCCCACTGGCATTTGCCGCAGGGAGGGCCTGGGCCTACACAGAACACACTTGAGTCTGGGGCTGTGCAACGGGTTGAGGACACGTGGTGTTCTGCCCCTACTATCTGCCTCTCCTGTTCCTCATCCCTGCCCCTGCTTCTCTCCTTGCCTCCTCCTCTTTCCTGTCGTCTTCCTTACATAACAGTTCCATCTCTCTGTATACGAGGGCCTTATAATTTAGAGATACATCAGTTGCTTAGTCAGACTTCCCACGTGGCTCAGAGTCTTTTCCATAGCATCACAAATGGTATCTGAGACTTCCTTGGAAACTCTCCTCAGAAACACATCCCTAAAAAACACCCCTCCCCTTATTAGATCTGTTGGAAATTTCTCTCTCTGCACTGAGATCGATTGCTGAGGACTGTTACCCGTTGGTCCTAGCTTCATCTTTTTGAGCACAACAGAGCAGATCGTCTTTATCATGTGGTTTAGGCCCTTTGTCTGCTACAGGCCTATGTTAGGCTTAATAAAATAATAGCAAGACCTGGACCCAACCTCCACAGGACCCAACCTCCTCCATACCCAAGTCACAGTGTGGATGAGGCATATAAACAGGTAATTGCAAGCAGTGTGGGAAGTCCAGCCATCGAGATGGTGATGTGTGTGTGTCTGTAAAGAGAACGGAGGAGGTACAAAGGTGAAGGGTGCAGAGAGTATCGTAGAGGAGGGGAAATCCTTGCTGCCTTTTGGTTCGGCATCTGGACAAGCAGGGGTGTGTGGATGAGGGTGTTGTGCAATACATGGACCTGTGTCAAAGGCCCATGGGCCGTACACAGCATGGGGTGTTTGGTCAACTTATGGTTCAATACTGTTGGAGCCCACAGGAGTGAGGAGATAAATATGTAAGCACGTATGCTTGGAAGTCATGGCCTCGGTGGTACAGGGATAGTGGGAGAGATGATTCATGGCAAATCTTGGAGGACTTTATCTAGCATTTTCTCCCAGTGGAGATGGGAGGGAAGCCATTGAAGAATTTTAAGCAGTAGAGTGACAGGATTAGATTTGGATTTTAAATTGACTCTTGGATCAATGTAGAGGATGGTTTGGAGAGTGTGTTAGTCAAGATACTGTTAGTAGAGGCACCAGCTAAAAATGAGTTTAACAATGAGAATGTCTGTCCTCTGGTGTAACGAGATGCCCATCAGCAGTGGTTCCAGGGCTGGGTCAGTGGCACATCCGTGCTGTTAAAGCCCCAGGACCCATCTCTCCCTTGCTGGTTCTCAGGCACCATTGTTGTCTTTCACTTGGCCTCTCATACTCTCCTAGTTGCTGAGTGGTTGCTCAGTTTCAGGCAGTGGACACAGCAATCCCCCGCTGAAGAAGAGAGGCAGTGCTTTCCTCGTTAGGGAAGAAAGCCGTTCCCGGAAGCCCCCGGCACCCTTCTCCCCAGACTGTGTAGGCCAAGCCGTCCCATAGCCCTAGCTGTGAGGATGGCTGGAGCAGCATTCTGAGTGTCTGTCGTAGGAGGTAGCGTTGTCCTCAAGGAGGGACGGGCGTTGGGAATGGGTGGGTAGATACCAACAGTGTGCATCCCAGAGCCACCAGAGGGAAGGACACCCAGGTGGGAGCTGTTGGGATGGTTAGGGTGAGAGATGAGATTCTTGTTTGGTCTTCTCCACTGGGGCCAACTCGGGCCTCTACCGGTTTTTCATCTGACGTGGCTGCAAACCTTCACCTACCCCATCCTCGTCCTCAGGCACCCAGTTCTTAACATGTGAGGCCTAAAGCAGACTCTAGATGTAGCTTATCCAGCGTGGAGCATGGCGATCTCTCCAGCTCCTCATTAATGCAAGTGAGCACTGTGTGTGTGTGCTTGTTTGTTTTCAGCTGATTCCTGCTGTTAACCTGGGTTAAGCTGATGGCAAGCTCTGATTCTCGCATCTTTCTTTTTTTTATGTGAACATATCTATTCCTGGCATATCACCCACATATTGAATTGTATCCCATGGTGAATTCTGCTATAAAGTGAAACATCATTTTCAAAGCAAAAAAATTTTGTAATATGTTGTTTCTACCTTTTTATTATAGCATCCAGTATATTACGCTTTAGTTATTTATGCGTGTGTATCACCCAACATGTAGGCTGCAAAAAGGAACTTCTGTGACTCAGGCAATTTGTAGGCCTTTTGAAATGTTTTTATTATAGGCACTAAAACATAAAATACAACAAAAACTGCTGTTAGGTATGATGAAAATCAAATCTGTAAAATGTAGGCACTGCCTGCGACCTAGGAGATCACTTGTTTTACCCATTCTTTGGCTTTATAGGAATCACCCCATTCTTCAAGGGGTAGACACATGTGATGGTCCTTCATTGCTTCCCTCTGGCCTTGGAGGGTGATGTGCAGTTCTGTCCGATTCATGATCTCATCCAAGCATTGTTCTTTGCAGTTTGACATTAACGTCTTTAATGCTGATACAAATTGTATGATTAAAGACCTTTCCCAATCAATTAAAAAATGTATGTAAGACTGTTTCCACTAGGTCTAAAAATGATCCTAGCACCTGGATTATGGGACAGGCACCAAAAAAGTTTATAGAATACAGGAAATTAGGATGTCCGTTTTGATCGATGTGCGTCCTTAGCCCCGTTTTTTCCTTGCTGCTTCTGGAGAGAGGGGCCTTCCTGAGAACCAGCACTTCTCCATGTTACCTTTTCTCTCAGGCATTCCTTGCTACACTTCCATGTAGGACTGGCTTTAGGCAGAGTTGAATCACAGGGAACAGACTGACCGAATTGCCTCTGGCTGTCTCCCCTTGGCTTCTCCCATTTCTGCCTTAGGACTGCCTGGTTCCCATGTCACCTCCCTGATACCCTGCGTTCCAGCGCCTTCCAAACCCCTATCTTTTTGTCCTGCATCCCTTCACCCACCCCTGCGCTCCTGTCTGGTGAAGGGTCACCTGGAGCTGTTCCCTGGGTACTTGCCATACATTCTGAAGAAGTGATTCGTGGGCAGGTTATTTCAGGTTTGTGGCTTTTTGTGGCTGTGACTCTAAGACAGAGAAAACTCCTTTCCCTTCCTTCCCTAGGTTTCCTTCTCACTTGGGAATCTTGGAGAGTGTGCCTTCCAGAGGTGCCTCCTTTGTTCTTCACTCTGATAGTGGAGCTTTTCTTACCCCTCAGGCTAATGCCAGTTTGGCCCTGGGGAGTTAAGCTGTGGTTCTATCCCTGGCTGACAGGTTCAGTGAAAACGTGTTGAATCCAGAGGAGGGAAGGGCCGAAATGGTGCCCGCAGAGACACAGCGGGTCTGTGAGGCGCTGTGGACCGAAGGGCTCTATTTCCTTTTCTGTCCTGTAAGAGTTATGCTTCCAACTCTGTCACTGATATAAAAGGGTATTTTATACATTTTGGTATTTGCTCCTTAGGTAATGAGTCTGACCTTGAACTAGAAAAGAAATATAAGGAAGACGACCGAGAAAAGGCCCCGAAAAGACCACGGATGCAGAAAACAGAGAAAGTCCCGAAGATCTCCTCAGGAAAGGAGGCCAGGCAGGTCTCTGGGGTGAAGAAACCCATCATAAGTGTGGTTTTAACCGCACACGAAGCTATTCCAGGTGACTGCAGCGAGTGGGAAACGACCAAACAAGAGTCTTTTGGCAAGTCCGTGCCAAGGGCAGCCTGGCGTGATGGTCTGAGTCAGAATGCGGGTTTGAACCCTGTGGCTCCAGCAGTGCGGCTCTCCATTTAATTCCTCAGTAATCTGGGTCTGTGACGGACCTGCCACTGCCCAGGGCTGCCTGCGGGTCGCGGATGGAGGAAAGGTCGTGAGGGCCGCCGCTCCTGCTGCGACTGCTCCAGCCTCGGCCTGCTGCTCCTGTTCGAGCAGCACACACACACACACACACACACACACACACACACACACACCCCGCCCCCGAACAGTTTCTACCTGGGACCTCTCCTTTCCAGCCCCTCTGCTGTCAGCGCTTGCTGTCCTGCGTGTGAGCTTGGCCCGTTCGGCCCAGACACCGCTGCAGGCTGCTGGTCTAAAACCCACCCTGACTTCTCTTTTGTGTTTCTACTGTGGTTCACCAACTACTACTTTCCATCTCCATTTTCTTTCACATGAAAATTAGTAGTGGATATGTTATGCTATCTTTTTTTAAAAAGGTCTCTTCTGGGACACTTCATACAAAAAGCAGTTTATGATAGTAGATTTTAAAGTATAATCTCTTTTTCCCTGTCCATTTGAGGTGGTAGTTGTCAAATAAAATTAAAAAATCAATTTTAGGATTTTAATACCAGCTGCAGCCTTTTAAGTATCTATTTTCAATGCTAATAGTAACTTATTATTTAAAATAAAAACTTTGAATAAATCCCCCTTCTGTATCTCACTGCAGAGCAAGGTGATCAGTAGGGAACAGACCATATTAAATTATGTGACTAGAAGAACTTTCTGGAAAGTCACTTTGTCTGCCTCACTCATTCCGTAACAGTATTGTTCTGGAAAATAAAAATTCCAGAAGAGAGTTTCCTATTTGCCGTGGTCTCTGGAGAAAGTTTACACAATTTTCTTAAAAATTAGTGGTAGTGTTTTGAGTCTTCTGTGAGGGTGAAAGTGTAATTAATTCCCTTTGCTGTGCAATGGGTAGACTAGAACCCTTCCTTTAATGCACCTGATGCACACGTACCTATGCATACATATGGAGTGTCCACTGCCATAAAAGGTCTTTGATCATTTCCCATTATAGAACTGCAGAGGGTAAAGGCGACCCAGAGATTTTCTACTCCAAACCCTTAATTTTATAGGGTGGAACAGAGACTCAGAGTTGTTAAAGCAATGTGATATTTGGGACCAGACCCCAGGTGGCTTAAACTTCTGTTTACAATCTAATCCACTACTCCATACTACCTTGATGAAGCTTTAAAGTTTAACACATGTGGTCCTACAGAAAACCTTGCAAGTAACAAACGTGTGTATGTGTGTCTGTATATATTTGATTTTTTAATAAGTAGATCAAGTGAAAATATACCTCGAGAGGACACTTAGATTAGCAGAAAACTTGCCCCTCCCTGCCTCAAACACACATACACACAAACACACAGAAAGAAGTTTAAATGTGTGAACTGAAGGAAAACTATTATCTTGCATGGGTGTCATCTAATAAAGAAATACACTTCCAACACTGCTTCCTCTGCTGGGATGGGGTTGGTGCCCTGTTTCAGTGCCTCTCAATAAGCAATGCCTCGTATATCAATCTCAGGTGCTACCAAGATTGTTCCAGTGGAGGCTGGGCCCCCCGAAACAGGAGCCACAAATCCTGAGACCACTGCTGCAGACCTGGTGCCTCGGAGGGGGTACCAGGAGTATGCCATTCAGCAGACACCGTATGAGCAGCCGATGAAGTCGAGCAGGTAAGGTGTTGTGTTCCGTGTAACTCCAGCCAGAGGCCGAACATGAGAGGATGCCACAGAGCACAAGAAGGACTGGCATGTTTATGTGGCTTCTGTTTACAAACTTATTTGTGAAGGATATTGACTCCTTGATTTAACAAAAGAATTAATCCCTCCCTTGCAGCCCTTCTTGCTTTTGCAACTGAGCACCAATTGGCTTAATGAAGCTGGGGTATTTTACTTAAAGCAAACGTATGCTTAACCTTTATAAAAAGAAGTGTGAACATGGCCTTAATAAATTTGCAGAATTTTGTAGCTGCACATATTATAATAAAAAGATCTTTATTCCCCCCCACTTTTAAAAGTAACCCAAGTATGTTGTAGAAAGTTTACACATCCTATATGATGTAGAGTTAAAATAGCCCATAGTTGCTCTTTCTAGAAGTTACTACTGTTGATGGTTTGGTTCATGTGTCTCCATAATTTTTTCATGATATACCAACATATATTGCTTTAATTTTGTTATTTTTTTCCAAATGTTAAATATTAAAAGTACTGTTTTCAATTTTTTTTAACTTATTACACCTTGAAAAGCTTTTATTTTTTAGTATACATCTAAAGAATTGTGTTTGCTATTATGAGGCTCTATTATAGTTTATATAGCCAGTTTTTGCTGTGATGGACAATGCAGTGATTAATGTTTTGGTACATGTATCTTCCATACTCCTTCCAGACTTCCTGTGGGATAAATTGCTGGATTGGAAATTGCTGTGCATCAGAGATGTGGACACTTAATGCTTTAAATTGACATTAAAACTGTCCTTCAGATACCTTGGCTCAGTTGACCAGCCACAGTGAATGAGCATGTTTCTGACACTCTCCCCAGTTTGTCTTTAGCTACTAAAGTCACTTAACAAACTCTGATCACTAGAAGTCTGAAAGCATTCTTCCCAGCTTAGAGGAAAGACAAAGGAAATGGTTTCCCTCTGGTTCTGGAAGAGGGGAGATGACATGTTTTTGAGCAGAGTGTAAGCTTTAGAATCAAACGGACCTAAGTTCACTCTGACTCTTCTGCATACATTCAGGTCAACAAATTGAGCACCTATTATGTGCTGGGCACTGGTGTGATATGACAAAGAGTAAGATGGACACAGTCCTTGCCCTGATGAAGCTTATGCTCTATTTAACTCGAAGCAAGTTACTTTGCCTCTGACATCTATTACACTATTGTAAGATTGTCTATTAGAATCTTAGTTTAGTGGTGAGAATAATTGATAAAATACATGCAAAGTATCTGGCACATGTTACACTCTCATTAAATTATATTATATCATGTGGCATGCTTCATTAATTTGTAGCCTGAGTCCTCTATTCTTGTAAATGTGAACAACTGAATTTATTGATGAAGTTGTTAGAATAACTAATTCCTTTGGCAAATCTGAAAGAGAATTAAATCTCAAGGGCATTCTGTGTCTCAACTCAGGTTGATTTGTAGATCTTAACTAATTATCTTCACAATATTAAAAAATCTGTTGGGGAGGGGATCAGCTAAATGTTAATCTAGTTACAGGTAAATTATACTGAATATTTAATCAACAGATCTAGGCTATATTCCTATTGTCATGTATTCTATTAATATTTTACTGTGTAAATTATAAAGTAACTATGAAAGAGACATTTTTTTACATGAGGATTCTGCTTTGTAAAATACATATTAAAAACATTTAAGTTATATCATTTTTTTCCCTCATAACAAATAACATGTATTTATTATATAGAAAATTTTGGAAGTTCAGAAAACTAAGGAAAAAATTATATTATAATCTCATTACCCATAGATAACAACTATTAAAATGTTTAATGTATTTCTTTCCAGGCTTTTTTATAGCACATATATTTTATAAAATTGAGTTTATATTTTATATGCGAGTTTGTATCTTGCTTTTAAAACTCAATCACATTATACTTGTATTCCTTTATTACTCAAATGAATCACAAACCCTTTGCTTCGTAGCAATGTCCTGCAGTTTCATAAGGATATTGCTCAACTCTCCATGTTGAAGCCAGTGAGATCTTTTTAAAATGCTCCCCTTGTGCTCAGGAGAAGAGAGGACTCCAAGGCTGGCCCTGCACACTCTGAGCCTCGTGCCCCTGCCCTGGTCTCCCTGGTTTGCTCACTCCTGCCAGCGGCTGCAGCCATCTGGGTCCTTTTCACCTCTTTGATCACTTCTTGCAGGTGCCCCTTACTCTTCCTGGATGCCTCCCCTCCTCCTTTCTGCTCAAATGTCCTTCCTGAGGGAGGCTTTCCCTGTCCCCTAGACCAGCTCAGTCTGCCCTGATGGGACCCAGGGCAACCTGCCCTTTTCCTTCTCGGCAGGGAGCCCGATGGTCCTCATCCACTTACTTTTATAGTTAGTAGGCTAGCCCGGCTCTTTCTAGAAGGTGAGCTCCAGAGAGCAGGGGTTGTGTTGGGCTCTTTTTATATCTCCAGTGTCTGGAACACTTTTTTGAATGAGTGAATGAGTGAAAAAATGTGCAACAAACTAGTTACCTACGTTGGGACTTTTGAGCAGCTTCTCATTCTTACCTATGGTGAAAAATGAGCCATGAGCACCTTGCTTTGAATTTTGTATTTCTTTTGGATAACTTCACAGAAGTGGAATAAAAATGGATTAAGGTGTCTGACCTTTTAAAGTTCTGCCTAATTTTTTTTTTTTTTTGTAAAATGCAGTGGTGAGAGTACCTCTCTTATTGAATGGGCAACACTGGAGTGAAGTGATTTAATAGGAATTGAATGGACATTGAGGCTCTGGGCATCGGTTCACAGTGATAGTGGCCCGTGCTTGAGAGTCAAGTGCAGGCTGCTTAGCACCTTCCCCAGATTCATTGCCCTCAACAGAAACGGGCACTGCAGGCTTTATCACATATTTGTCTACTAATACAAAAAGTCAGAGCAAAAGATTCTCCCAAGACCATTTAGATCTTGCAGTAGAGGAGGAAATACTGTGATTTGCTTATTAAATTAATGTTATGAATCCAGGGTTTCTTTCTTTGGTGTTCCTTATACCAGTAAAATGTATTACTTTCTGTTACCTTTGTCATTTGAGAAAGATCCAAATTACTTTCCTTAAGTCAGCCTTGATCTTAGCATGTAGGCATACTAGTAACTTTCAAATTTGAATATTTTAATTACATAATGTGAATTGTACCCTCCGGTGTTTATGGATTGCAACCCATTTAAATCTTAGTTTAAAGACAAGGCAACCTGTGTTGATCAGACATAGTTGTTTGGAGAGTTTTGTAACTATAGACTTTACAGGTGCAGTGGGCACAGTTGATGGTATCTGATTAATAGCACTACGTGATTGTTAGTAGTCAGAGGTCCTTCTTGAATAACCTAGACATGCTATCTAGAGGGAGCACTTATGGCCAGAGAGGACATTCTCCCTGCCTCTTTGATCTCATCTGCCAATTCCTGTCCCTGGTACCTGTTGTTAGTACTTTGGTGACCGTCATTTGCTGATTTCAGAGACGAGGCTAGACCATCTCAACAGTTGGAAGCCCCATACAGGGAGCTGTATGTGTATGGTCACACTGGGGACAGGTTGCTGCACATCAGTGTTTTCAGGCCATACAGAGGATGAGGGTGAATGTGCAGGCTCTAGAGTCGGTCTGTCTGGGTTGAAATCCTGGCTTCACTACTTACTAATTGTATGACATTGGGCAAATACTCAGTTTTCTCACCTGTAAAACGGGTACAATAATAGCACTGGAATTAAATACTGAGCATAGTGTTTGTCATATTCTAAGTACTCAATAATTGTTAGCTGCTATTATTATTACTATTTCATTCAGGATACACATTGCCATATTGAAAGACACAGGAGTCAGGAGGCAGACCATGCTTTCATTCTTCCACCACATACACAAAATCTAACACAGTGCCTGAAACACACTGACAGGTGTTAACAAATTGCAATCATGTGAATAAATGGTGTAGGAGGTTAGTAAACGATGGTCCTATTTTCCCCCATCTGAGTTCTAAACCTAGCTTGATAGAGGTGGAGGAATATGGAGAGTCACACATCAGCTCTACTGCTGACAGGGCTGGGGAGAGAACAGCGTGGCGTAGGCCAACACCAAGCCTCCCGTTACTGTGCTGCAGAATTAGACAGCCTGCCTCCCCCCACCACAGTCCTGGACCGCTCCTGGCCAGGCTCACAGATGCCCACTTGGCAAGCATCTGCTGTGTCCCATGCTCACCACAGGCAGCACATCTGCACCAGAAGGGAGAGGCAGAGCCCAGCTGGTGAATTATGGATCCTGTTTCAAAGTCACTCTTTTCCTGGGAAGAAGTACGGACAGGGGTCTTTCACTAATGAGAACATGCAGAGAGGGAAAAAGGATCATCCTAATGTTTGAATGAATAGGCAAGTCTGGATTATCTAAGCTGTTGGAAAGCTGGTTGTGTGTAGTCCCATGGAGCAGACAGAGTTCATTCCATTATGACTGGTCTCATTGAAACATTCAGAATCCACACACATCAGCTTGGAACACCGCTGCTTACTGTGCGTGTTGAGAACCACACACGCCTCTTCCCTCTCTTGCCTCCCTCTTTCTTGTTCCTCAAGCCTCAACCCAGACTTCTCTTTGGCAAGTTTTCCCAACCACCTTAATCCAGGTTAGAGGTATCTTTCTCTGTCTTCCCTGCCCATATTCCTGTCAACTCTTACCACAACCATCGCTGTGCAACCATCTGCCGACCTGTCTTCTCTGCCCGGGGCTGTGTGCTCCTGGAGGACCACGACCCACACTAGTCCTCTTGTCCTGTTTGTTGCGTGATGGATGCATCCATCCATCCTCTGGATTTAGTTCACTGTTAAGCCGCTGGTGTTTGGTTCATAAAAAGGATTTAGCATACGTGAGGAAGGTTCAAGGTCTCCGAATGTAACTGTGCTGTCATCTGTTTCTAGGCTAGGTCCCACTCAGCTCAAAATCTTCACTTGTGAATACTGCAACAAGGTCTTCAAGTTCAAGCACTCGCTGCAGGCCCACCTGAGGATCCACACCAACGAGAAGCCGTACAAGTGCCCCCAGTGCAGCTATGCCAGCGCCATCAAGGCCAACCTCAACGTGCACCTGCGCAAGCACACCGGCGAGAAGTTCGCTTGTGACTGCTGCGCGTTCACCTGCCTGAGCAAGGGCCACCTCAAGGTGCACATCGAGCGGGTGCACAAGAAGATCAAGCAGCACTGCCGCTTCTGCAAGAAGAAGTACTCTGACGTCAAGAACCTCATCAAGCACATCCGCGACGCACACGACCCGCAGGACAAGAAGGTCAAGGAGGCCTTGGATGAGCTCTGCCTGATGACCAGGGAGGGCAAGCGGCAGCTGCTCTATGACTGCCACATCTGCGAGCGCAAGTTTAAGAACGAGCTGGACCGAGACCGCCACATGCTGGTCCACGGCGACAAGTGGCCCTTCGCCTGTGAGCTCTGCGGCCATGGGGCCACCAAGTACCAGGCGTTGGAGCTGCATGTCAGGAAGCACCCCTTTGTGTATGTCTGTGCTGTGTGCCTCAAGAAGTTTGTCAGCTCCATCAGGCTGCGGTCCCACATCAAAGAGGTGCACGGGGCTGCCCAAGAGACCTTGGTCTTCACCAGCTCCATCAACCAGAGCTTCTGCCTCCTGGAGCCTGGCGGGGACATCCAGCAGGAAGCCTTGGGGGACCAGCTGCAGCAGGCGGAAGAGGAGTTTTCGTTGCAGAGGGTGAACGCACTCAAGGAGGAATCCCGTCCTGGGGACACTCGGCCCGAGGAGGAACAGAAGGACCTGGAGGCCCCTGTGGAAATGCCTGCCCCGGCTGTGCACCTGGCCTCCCCCCAGGCCAAAAGTGCAGCCCTGCCACCCTGTGAGCTGGAAACCACCGTGGTCTCATCGGATCTGTCTTCTCATGCGGTGGTTTCAGATGATTTTTTGTTGAAAAATGATAGTTCTTCTGCTGAGGGTGACACTGCTCCTGAGAAGCCTTCGGACACCCAGCACAGAGGTTCAGATCAGACTCAGGGCGAAGTAATCACGCTACTGCTTTCCAAGGACCAAAGTGCTGGGCCAAATCAGGAGACCCAGGGTGCTGAGAGCCCCCCAGGGGAAGGGCAGAGAATGGCTGCCCTTCCACACAGTGACCCCAATCCCAGCAAATGTCTCAGGTCAAACTCAGCAGAAGCCTCAGAACTCCTTCCTCTAGTAGCTGGTGCTGGGGACAGTGTCACGCACCAGCCTGACTCTTGCAAAGCTGCCCCTGAGCACCGGTCTGGCATGAGTGCATTCATGAAGGTCCTAGACAGTTTACAGAAGAAGCAAATGAACACCGGCTTGTGTGAGAGGATCCGGAAGGTTTATGGAGACCTGGAGTGTGAATACTGTGGTAAGGAAAGGCAGCACGAGCGTGCAGCTGATGGAGCTCTCCTTCCCTGCAGCCCCGTCCGCCCCCGACACGCTGTGGTCACCTCGTGTTTGGTTTGAGCCCATGGCTCTTTGCAAAGAACACCTTCTCAGTGAGCCACGTCCTCCGTGGTAGATAGGAATGGGTGACCACCGTGTTGCAGTTAGCACTTGGAGTCTTTGTGGAGGCAGCTGGGATGACCACACAGCTGACAGTGTTGGCTTGGTCAGGTGTGTGTGCTGAGGGTTACCCTAAGACCTCTACCAGAACTTTAACCATGAAGAATCTTTCTTCTGGCACATGACAAGTTTAAAGTTGAGCTAGATGAGCTGAGAAAGTTTAAAAAAGTGGCAGCAGCTCTCTGTAGGAAGGCCCCGAGTAGCACCCTTCAGCTCCCAGTGAAAGCACGGCTCCTGGATCTGCCGGGAGCTGGTCGTGCAGGAAGTAGGAAGTCCAGCTCTGGACCCAGTGTCCCAGGAATGCCAATAGAGTTTAGAGACTCTTCGATTTATGCATGTCCATCATAGTATTTGGCACCATAATTGGTCCTCAATAAAAATTCATTTCCTCCTATCCTAGTCTGGACGTCATGCAAAAAATAGTAGCACCCTTAATATTTGCAACCTCTTACCTTTGTAAAGTAATTTCCAGGCAGAGATGTGGTGGAAAGTGTGAAGGGTGACCCGGACAAGCATAAGAGGGAGATAAATATTATAGTTAAAAATAACAATAATTTAAAAATTCAAATTCAGTGTAAAAGAAACTTTCTTGTTCTCATGTGAAAATATTTTTTTAGGCAAACTTTTTTGGTACCAAGTGCATTTTGATATGCATGTCCGCACCCACACCCGGGAACATCTGTATTATTGCTCCCAGTGTCATTATTCTTCCATCACCAAAAACTGCCTTAAACGTCATGTAATTCAGAAACACAGTAACATCTTGCTGAAGTGTCCCACTGACGGCTGTGACTACTCGACTCCTGATAAATATAAGCTACAGGCACATCTTAAAGTTCATACAGCGCTGGTAAGTAGCAAGCCCGAGTGGCAGCCCCGTCTCCCTTGGGTGCTCATTGCTTTCTCAAATTTATGCATAAGCGGTGTCCCTGCTGCAGGTCATCCATGTGCAAATGTCCAACCCTGAAAACAGATAGAGGGCTTTCTCCTGAAACAGCTTTTCCCTTTACAGAAGGCTTCCCCCCAGTTCCTTTCACAGCAAGAGTCTCTAATATGTTGCAAAAAGAGAGCAGATTGAACAAATCGTTTTCTCTACAAATTTTTCAGCATTCAAGAATGTGTACAGAAGAAAGATCTACAGAGTAGAAATAAAGCTAGGATTCCTTAAATGACATTTTAAAGAATTATTAATAACAGAGATAGTACTAATAGCTGCTACTGAAGGTTGTTGAGTAGTTGAATTAGATAATGCCTGCAAAGGGCTAGGAGCAGCATTTGGTTTACAGTAAGAGCACAGTAAATGTTGACGACCACTATTGTAATATTATTGGGTTATTTATCGGGCAAACGTTCTGTGAGAACAAGCCTGTGAAGCACTTTTATTTTTTAAAAAATTATGTTAATTCAAGTTGCTGTTAATATTCACGATGGTAAATTTGTTTAGTTCTTTGGTGGGAGATCAGGTGACACAATGAATGAATATTTGTTTTTGTAAATTCTAATCTAACTCAAGAGGCTGACACCTGAGAGTGATTTGAAACTTCTTAAAGTTATAAAGGAGACACATTTGGCCCAGGTGTGGTTGTTTCGATGCATGCCTTTTTATGCTACAGAGAGCACAAAATGAAGCTTCAGAAATTTGATGTGCTACTATGGTTTTCTGTCATAAAAATCACTAACACCCTAGCAGTTTGTCACTAGGGGGAAAGTCAGGGTGTTTGGGTATAGCGGGTAGGTCAGAGCATAGGCTCTGGGGTTAGATAGCAGGATTCAAACCATGTCTCCAGCATGCTCACAGGCTCTGTGGCCTCAGGCTGTATAAAATCATGTTCTGTATAAAATATATATTTAAAGAAATATCCATTATATATGTATATACACACACATTCATATATACACAGACACATACAAGCATGTATGTCCATGTGCATTTATATAAGCCTACACACATACATATACTTATGTGCATATGTGTATACATATATGTGTGTGCATATATGTGTGTGTATATACATCCAAATCTATGGTTATTGGGAAATAAAAACGGGGTGCTCTAAAAAACTTGGCACAGTGCTTGTCATATAGTTGCATAGCAGCTATTCACCTGGTACTTCTTCATATATGTTCTCCCTCCCTCCCTGTCTGTCTGTCTGTCTCTCTCTCAGGCATGAAGGCATGTGGTTTGTAAGGCAGAATTCATTAATGTGACTTTGCTAGAATCCCGTGCGAAGTCAAGAGGGAGTGAAGCCAACATGACCACAGGCTCTTGGGAGAAGTCTTGGAGTGTAGTGGTTAAGACCAGAGAGCAGATTGCTGGGTTTTAACCCTGGCTCCCCTGTTGACCATGTGTTTAGCCTTGGGATGAGTCATGTAACCACTGTGTGCCTCAGTTTACCCATCAGATGAGGATGAAGTGAGGGAATATATGTGTCTCAGAACAGTGCCCAGCATGGGGTAAGCACTATGCTAGTGACTGTTGTTATTATTTATTCTTACTATTTGGAAACTTGCTGCTCTGGATTCAGGTTTTGAAACACAGGCTAAAAGAATGAGAAGAACAACAAAGTGGTACGTAAGCTTTCCAATCTGGGACCGCCTGTATTTTTCCATACTCAAGTTCTGCCTGCCCGCTGTGTGTGTCAGAGGGATTTGTGGTCAGCACCCTGGATGGTGAGGCTCAGCCTCCTGGGCACGTCCCTGGGCCTCGTGGTCTACAAGGCAGTGTCAGGAATGTGCACTGAGATCTTTGATCCTGATTTCCTATGATTTCGTTCTTCTTAATAAACTGGCATTTAAAGAAGTGTCTCTTTTCAACTATCTATGGTTTTGATAAGCCTTCAGAGAGGCTTACCTCTTCAATATCAACACTTCAGAAGGCATCTGGGAAGTATGTGTTGGGAGAAAGAGGCCCTGTGCTGTCTTAATTCTCATATCACTTCTAGGAGTTAGGGATTATTTCCTCTACTGGGCAGATTAGGAGCATGGTGTTGCAGAGTCCTTCAGTAACTTGCCCATGGTCGCACTGTCAGTAAGGGCCAGAGACAGAATGGAAGCCAGGCTCTCATCACTGCCCCAGTCTGCCCACTTTGTGGCAGTTGGTCGTTAATACCAGCCACACCATTCTTGGACACTTGAACATCATCTCAGGAAATGTGATCCAGGTAGACTTTGTCCCATGAGGGCAGGGACTGCGTTGATACCGTGCTGTTAAGTGGCAATTGTGCCTTATGCTGCAATAATAAAATGTCTCTGCAAGTTACTGCAAGAGAAGAACGACGTGCCGAATAAGGGAGTGGGACTCAGTTGACCTTATAAAAAAGGATGTTATCCTGCTTCTCATTAGCACTCACGTTTTCTTAGGAGTTGTTAAAGTTTAATTTCAATCTTTTCCTTCGCTGATATTTGCAGTTCTTCCAGTTGAGACACTTTTAAAGGTGAGCGTGCTGCCGCTGCTCCTGAAGCTGGCTGACACGGGCTGGAGGCCTCATTCTCTACGTGCCGGGCATGGGGATTTCAAATATGAGTAGGACCTGGTCCCTGCTTTCAAGGTGCTCTTGGTTTTGTGGGGGGTTAAACAAGTAAACAGTGATACAGCATGGCAATGTGGGGGGTTGAGTGAGGTCACCCCCCCTGCCCAAAGAAAAACCATCCCAGAGGAGGGCCTGGGAGAAGGGGTTCTAAGGTGGATGAGTAGATTTGGGCAAGGGAAGAGATCAAGGAAAAAATTCCCAGTAGAGTTGACAGCACAAACCAAGGGGAAACCTTTTGTATAATATTTATTCCAGGATATTGAGTTACTAAGCATTTTCCATGGAGCAGGTGGAACATATTGCTAGTGTAGTATGATCGCATAATTTATGAAAATAGGTTCCAGTATTTTGAGTTTAGACAACATTTGTCTTTTGAGCCTGTAAATTATTTCTGTAATGAAGCTGAGGGTACCGAGGAAATGTTGACACAGTCAAAAAAAATCTTCTGCTTCCTCTGAATGCAGACTCTTTTGATATGATAATAAAGAAACTATCACCAAATCATTTTTTTAATGGAATTCAGTATTTGCAAGGAAAGTGAAAGTGGATTTTTTTGGTAACAGCTTTATTGAGATATAATTCACGTACCATACAATTTGCTCATTTAAAGTATAAAATTCAGTGGTTTTTAGTATATTCACAGAGTTGTACAACTATCGCATAGTTAATTTTAGAACTTTTTCATCATCCCATGAAGGAACCCTGTACCCCTCAGCTGTCATCTTTACTTCCCTGCGCCCCAGGCTGCCACTAATCTACTTTCCATCTCTCTGGATTTGCCTATTTTGGGCATTTCATATAAAAGGAATCATAAAATATGCATGCAATACAGTCTTTTGTGGCTAGTTTCTTTATTTCATCCATGGCATAGCATGTGTCAATACTTTATTCCTTTTTGTAGCTAAATAATATTCCATTGTATGGATATACTACATTTTGTTTATCAGCTGATGGACCTTTGAAGGTGCATTTTTGGTGGTAATTTCACCAAGATGATATTTCCATCTATAGAGTGTTTTAAATCCACCTGATTCTATTTAATTCTTTGTGAAATCAGCAAAGTAAAGCGTGGAGGTTCACTCTTGGAGATTAAGTGTTGATCTTTCTTTCAGGTTTCTAAAAATTATAAAGCATCTATAAGAAAAATCACCCACGTTTTTCATCATCACCCACGAGTATTTAGCTGTGTCATCTTCACTGTTCTTGACACTAGTAGTGTCATCACCGATGTAAAGTGGATAAAATTGGGGATTTGGAGGTACAAGACAGGGCTCTGGCCATAGCTCTGTGGCTTTGTCTACACTGGTTGTTCTTTGAGTTTTGTTTCTCTTTACCTGAAAGTAGAGTGAATAATACCACCCTGCTTCCTCTGCAAGGTGGCGAAAGTCCAGCAAGATAGTGTGAATGTACTCTGTGATGTAAAAAATGCCCTCCTCCTCCCCCTCTCTTTCCTCGCCCTCCCCTTCCTCCTCCTCTCCCTCTCCTCCCCTCTCCTTCCTCCCTTCCCTCCTCCCCCTCCCCCTTCTCCCTCTCTCCCTCCTTTTTCTCCCCCTCCCCCCTCCCCCTCCCCTCCTCCACCTCCTCCTTCACCCCTCCCCCTCCTCCTCCACCCCTCCCCCTCCTCCTCCCCTCCCCTCCTCCCCACCCCCTCCTTGTCCCCTTCCTCCACACCACCCCTCCTCCCCTTCTTCCCCCTTCCCCTCCTCCCCCTCCTCCCCCTCTGTCTTTGAGAAGTGTGTAGTCTCTTTTTGGCTATAGGGGTACATATAGCAGTTGCTGGAAATAAGCTGAAATAGTATTAATATATTCTCAACAAAGCTCAGAGGAAGCTACCTCAAATACCTTTCTGGAAATAAGTGGGTAGACCCAATAAATATGTATTTTTTTTTAAGTAGAGGAAATATTATTTAACTAAAACAATTGAACATAATGTTTTTCCTTTTCAAGAGCCACAAGAATATGGTCTTTCTTACTTGATATCAAAACAAGTTTGTTTCTGTGTCTCTCTATTTGGGTGTTTTATCCACTGCACAGGAGGCCTCAGGCTACCAGAGCTTCTTGGGAATAGAATGTCTTCATTTTACCAAGCACTGAGGTTCTGAATTGAAGGGGCATGGCATGGCAAAACAGTGTTGCTTTCAGTGGAAAGGAAAATTCTTGAGTTCCTAAATGAAATACTTTCCTGGCTCTTTTCCAACTTGTTCAAATCAATCACAATTTGAGCGTCGCCTTTCCTATTCTTTGCTGTACTTTCTGCATACATCCTTGCTGATCACTGGGCTCTGTGCGTTGGCATATCTCTTTCTTGATGAGCTCGTGAGCCCCTGAGGATCTCATACCTTCATCCTCTGCGCAGTGTCTGGCACATAACGGGGGCCCTGCAACCTTTGAGGAACGAATGAGTGAATCCATACAAGAAAGCAGATGCCATAAGCATGGGCTTTATTCCTGAGAAACGGTTCAGAGTGGAGTTCCTCACCTTTATTTTCTTAATTCAATGTCACATATTTCATAAGTGCACTTATGCAGCAGTTACATACACTTGGCAATGGTGGGGATTGGGTTTGATCTTTTCCACCCAGTGTTAGTTTCAGACTTGAGAACTGTCCAGTTCCTTGGGAGGCCGTGGCGTCTGCCACTGACAGACCAGGTGAGGTTTTCCCAGAGTGGAGAGCCAGGCTCCGAGCTGCAGGCTGGGGCTGGCCCTGCACCCCATGCTGTGGCTGCAGCTGCATGCCAATGCTGGCCTTTTTTCAAAGGGTCCTGATTGCTTTGAAGGCCATTTCCATCAGAGCAAACAGACTCTGAGGGCTGGGCTCTTTTACTGTCATTACAGTAGGTCTCTCACGCTGTCCGTCTCTGCCAGGAACTCTTTTAACCACCACTCTTTTTAAGTTGCTGTGTCAGTTTGGGTTTTCATCTCTGGTGCAGAACTGAGGTTTTGAAAAGAAGTAAATGAGTCCTAAGAGTCCCCCGTTCTCCCGGTACCCTTTACCACCGTCTGTGTCCTTCCGGCAGTCTTCAAAGGCATCAAAAATAAGGGGCCCTGATAAGCTCTGAGATAAATTGCTTTCTGACTATCAGAGATTAAAAGAAAAAAAAATCAAATAGCAGTGGCTCAGGGGAGATCACTATAAACTCCTTCACAGCCCTCTGAATGCCTCCATCAACTCTGATGATGAGGACCCTGCCAGGCAGCCAGGAGTGGTGGGGCTGCCTCCAGGATGCCTGCCAGGCCCAGGCGTCTTTCCCAAGGTCAAGGGCAGAGGACCACAATGCCAGGAGTGCACTGAGAAGCCCTGATCTCATGATGTGGCCAGGGGTGGGGGCCTGTGGCGTTGGCTGGGCAACAAGCTCAGGACAGTTTCTCAAGAGCTGTCTTGAACCCATGGACATGTAAGTTTGGCAGGCATTGCTTCGTATCGAGACGCTTGGTGAGCAGTGCATCCAGACTGTTGGCTTGTTCAGAGGCACTATGCTTGTTTTGTTTTAGTTTTTTAAAATAAAGTCTCCTATTTCTAAGTGTACTCTGGGGAACACTGGCCTCAGGAGAGTTTCTACAACACCAGCAAGAAGCAGTACACAAAGAAGTTTGGGGGACGGTCATTTAGGGTCACTCTTGGAGACTCCCAGGATGTGTTAGGCCATGAGATGGTTGGCTGCCTCAGGCCGAACTGCATGATGACAGCAGTAAAGCCACAGTGGCAAAGCCTTCCAGGTTTATTGAGCACGTGCTGTAGACCAGGCTCTGTTCTAAGTACTCTGTGTTTTTATCTCCTTTATTATTCTTGTGACCCTATGCAGAAGGCACAGCTTTTATTGCCCTTTTATAAATGATGAAACTGACATACTGAGAGCTTACATCACTTGCCCACAGTTCCCCGGCTAATAAGTGGTGAACCAGGATTTAAATCCTGAACCTGTACTGCTAGTCATGATCTCGCAAAAACAAGAGCTCTGGAGTCCAGCTCTGCTCTCTGTGGTGGTGTGACCTTGGGCAAGTTCCTAAGTGCCTTACGACAACAGTCCCCAACCTTTGGTACCAGGGACCAGTTTCATGGAAGACAATTTTTCCATGAACTGGTGGTGGGTGGAGGCATGGTTTCAGGATGATTCAAGTGCAGTATATTTATTGTGCACTTTATTTTTATTATTATTATGTTGTAATACGTAATGAAATGATTATACAACTCATCATAATGCAGAATCAGTGGGAGCCCTAAGCTTGTTTTTCTGCAACTAGATGGTCCCATCTTGGGGTGATGGGGTCTCCAACTAGATGGTCCCATCTGCGGGAGAGAGTGATACCCGAAGTGTGTTACTTACGTCCAGTCTACTCTATAATCTCGTTTTGGTTGCTGTCACTGCAGAAAACCCTGCTTCACAAAGATAGTTTGTTGGAAATAGAAGCAGACTTTTCAGTGCTTTTGTGGCAATCTCAGGATATTCTGCCTTTAATCCAGAACATATAGAGATTTGAAGTTGTCTCAAACATACTTTAAAGGCCACTGTCATTTGCTATCTCAAGCAGTTGATCCTCTTCTAGCATGGACAAAGTCAGTTCGCCGGCTTATTCACAAATGGGTCTCAGATCCATGCTTTCCCACTTTGGGGGACTTTTGTGGTTGGGAAGTAATGCTCAAATTCTTTTGAAAGCTGAGATTGGTGATCACGCACCAGCTGGGAGAAAGAAGGCCCTGGCTCAGTGTCTTTCAAAATCTCTGCTAATGTTTGAAACATGTCAAAAGTCCCAATGTTTACTCGTCCCCCCCGTAATTCCAGTTTGGCTTTGAATGCAGCCACTTTATCTGCCGACTTGAACACAGTTGTCGTTCTACCCTGAAGTGACAGACTGAGTTCGTTGAGTAGGTTGAATGTGTCACACAAGTAAGCAAGTTTTGTGACCCATTCTGGGTCACTGAAATGTGCCACCAGTGGTGACTTTTTCTAAAAGAAATCTCTGGAGTGGCTCTCATAACTCAAAAACTCTCACCAGTGATGTACCTTTAAAAAGCCATCTCACTTCTGTGTGTAAGAGAAGACGTGTGTGCTCTGCATCTGTCTCCTCACCGAGCTGCGTGAACAGACATGAGTTAAGGGCATGTATTTTAATGTGGTTGATAATTTTAATCATATCCTGCAAAACGTAGTTCAGGTGACATTTTTCAGCTAGCCAGCGTTTCTCTATGGATGACACAGTGCATAGATGTACATTCAGCAGCGAACTCGAGTAGTGAAACCAGAAAGCCATCCAGTAGTGGCCATGTACTGACACAAAATGTCCAATTCAGTTTTCCTGATATGTAATCTTTCAAAGACTTCAACAATTCTGCGCCTGTGGTGTTGGTTGACAACACTAGTATACATAACATATCTTTAAGCACATCCTCCTGAAAAATATATCACACAGAAACAAGCATTGTTGCCTTATTGTCAATATCAGTAGGCTCGTCAACCTGGATTGCGTGCCACGGTGATGCATTAATCTTCTCTAATAATTGTGCCTTAATACCCTCTGCTGTTTTATCAATTTGATAGTTACGGTGCTCGCCGAAAGAGCAACACGTACCACCATTTGAATTGCAGCTTCTCCTAATTGTTCATGGCAAATGTCCTTAGCAGCAGGCAGGATCAACTCTTCACCAATAGTAAAGGGTTTCTTAGCCTTTGCCACGTGGTTAGACACTGAGAATGATACTCTCAGTTCAGACACATTTGATGAAGTGGTGGCTTTCATTCATTGCTTCTGTTCTTCGTGTTCACGTTTTTTTCTTTTGAAAAACTCCAAAGGCTTATCTTTTAATGCAGGGTGCTTGGTCTCCATGTGGTGAAGCTGCTTTGAAAGTTCCATGGCTTCATTGGATAGCCGGTCACCACATATTATACAAAGTGGGCTTGGAGAATGTGGATCACCTGTTGCAATGATCCCATAATTTAAGTAGGACTCTTAGTATTTTCCTTTCAATGCAGCTTTCATTTTTTTGGCAGTCTTAGAGTCTTCTGCTGTTTCATCCTTGGGTCTTTCCTCCTTTTCAAATAAACTCTCTGGCAATGTTCTTTATTCATTTTTGCTAGGGTTAGCTTGTGGGCTTTCCAAAATTGTGACTGAGACAAGTGTGCAGTGTGCATTGCAGGGAAAGAGGCATGGATGGAAGTGGTAAATAAAATAATGGGCGGGCCATGTATGGACTGAAATAAGTGTTGGATTTTGAATTAAAGCCTGCCACCCGATGCAGCCTAATTGTCACTTACCGCTCACCGATAGGGTTTTGGTATGAGTCTGCAAACAATTGATTTGTTATGGTCTCTGTGCAGTCAAACCTCTCTGCTAATGATAATCTGTGTTTGCAGCCGCTCCCCAGCATTAGCATCACTGCCTCAGCTCCCCCTCAGATCATCAGGCATTAGATTATCATAAGGAGTGCGCAACCTAGATCCCTAACATGCGCAGTTTACAGTAGGGTTCACACTCCTGGGAGAATCTAATTCTGCTGCTAATCTGACAGGAGGCGGAGCTCAGACGGTTGATGCCTGTGATGGGCAGAGGCTGTAAATGCAGATGAAGCTTCACTCCCTCATCTGCTGCTCACCTTCAGCTGTGCGGCCCCGTCCTTAACAGGCTACAGACCGATACCAGTCCATGGCTCGGGGTTGGGTACCGCAGCCTTACAGGATGTGGTATGTAAAGCATCTCTCATCCAGTACATTCTTAAGAAGTGGTAGCTATTGTGATTGGCATTATTCAGAGATACCAATAGACCGGCTGGTGGGGGGCTGTAAGGATTGTGGTCATTTACGTAAGGCGTGGAAAGCACTCGGTGCCATGCTGAGCTCAGGGTAGGTGACCATAGATGGTGGGAATTAGTTCTGCCGTAAATCCAGGTGAGCATGGGCTGTGTTTAACATTCTCCAAAACACACACGGCTCAAAACATTTCCTTGCAGTAAAACTCCTGCGCATTTTGGTTTTGTTTTTTGTTCATTTGGATACACAGAGTCCTTCCCCCAAGATTTTGGCTCTTAAAAGATGCGGGCTTGAGAAGCTTGATAATAAAATACCACACACTGGGTGGCTTAAACAGATATTTATTTTCTCATAGTTCTGAGAGTAGAAGTCCTAGATCCAAGGTGCCAGCAGGGTGCTTCCTTCTGAGGGCTGTGTGGGAGAATCTGTTCCATGCCTCTCCTGGCTTCTGGTGGTTTGCTGCAATCTTTGCTATTCTTTGGCTCATAGATGCATCGCTGTGATCTCTGCCTTCATGTTCACATGGTGTTCTCCCTGTGTGTGTGTCTATGTCCAAATGTCCCCTTTTTGTAGGGATACCAGTCATATTGGATTAGGGTCCACCCTAATGACCTGATTTTAAACTAGGTTATTTCTGTAAAGACCCTATTTCCACCTAAGGTCACATTCTGAGGAATTGGAGATTAGGACTCCAACATGAGATTTTTTGGGGGGACACAATTCAACTCATAACACTCACCTTGTGGAGAAAATTGTGATGTGAAGTAGCACTCAGGCAATCTCCGAGAGAAAAGGGAGATGGGCAAACATTCACAAACATTTGTAATTCACAAACATTTCTCCCTAACTGAGGATGGAAGGCTGTGGTCACCCAGGTTGTCAAGCTAGCAGCAGTGCAGAATGAACTCCCTACCTGCAGCCTTGGTGGGACATGGGGCTTGGAGTGGTGGGAGGTCCTGAGTGGGCATCTGTATACTCCAGTTCCAGTGCTGTCTCTTCCTCGCAGACATTGAGCTCCTCATCTTGGGC
>CAUYRT010063756.1:0-35768 GCA_963574885.1 Lepilemur ruficaudatus | reverse complement strand
GGGGAAAGGAATTCCTCAAAAACTTATTCATGTGATTAACTGTACACCTTGGTAAATTCACTGAAAATCATTTAATTATACACTTAAAATGGAGTGTTGGTTGTAAGTAGATACAGTTGGAGCACTATGTATGTACTCTATGGTCTACTTTGACAGAGTAGATTTTTAAATGTAACAAGCTAAGTCAACTTGAGTGGTAATATATTTTGGGAAATCAGCTCACTATAAATTGTGACTGTAAACATTATACTGTAAATGCTTTGTAGTTTTCCCCCAATAAAAAAGAAAAAAAAAAAAAACTAAAAAAAAAAAAAAAACCGCACTGAGATACCACTTTACTTCTGTCAGGATGAGTATAATAAAAAAGAAGGGCAATAATAAATGTTGGCAAGGATGTAGAGAAATTGAAACCCTCATGCATTGCTGGTGGGAGTATAAAATGGTGCAGCCATTTTGGAAAACAGTCTGCCATTCCCTCCAAAAGTTAAACACAGAGTTCCCATTTGACCCAGCAATTCCATGCCTAGATTTGAAAACGTGTCCACACAAAGACCTGCACACAAATGTTTATAGCAGCATTATTAATAATATCCAAAAAGTAGAAACAGATCAAATGTTCATCTACTAATGAATGAACAAAATGTGGTATATCCATACAATGGAATATTATTAGGAAATAAAAGAGAAGGAAGCACACTGATACACGCTACAACATATTTGAACTTTGAAAACATTCTAAGGAAAACAAGCCAGACATGAAGACCACATATTGTATGAGCACATTGCTATGAAAGCCTAGAATAGGCAAGTCCGTAGAGACAGAAAGTAGATTAGTGTCTGGAGGGAGAGGGGAATGGGAAGTGACCAATAATGGGTATTGAATTTCTTTGTGAGTGGAGGAGATGAAAATAAATTAGATAGTGATGATGAGTATACAACATTGTGAATATACTAAAAACCACTGAATTGTATACTTTTTAAAGGGTTATTTTTGTAGTAGGTGAATTATATCAATTTTTAAAAATCCAGATGCTAGGAGAGCACTCAGGCCAATTAAATCAATCTCTTGGGGTGGGACACAATCTGGATTTTTTAAAACTTCTCCAGATGATTCCAATATGCAGTCTAGGTGGTGAACCACTTATCTACATGATGGTAAAACACATTTGGTGAAGAATGAGATGAATTTAGAGACATATGGGCATTAGTTTCTGAAGGTGAGAACTGCCTTTAAAAATTAGATTCTGAAGTACTACATTGAAAGGATTTTATTTTTATTTTATCTTATCTTTTAGAATTTTATTTTTTCATATTTAAGTTTTTGCACTGTCCTTTAAGGACTTGCTTTCACATATTTTCATTTGGACATTAGCTTCCTGCTAATGATTAAGGAAGGGTCAGGAAGTATTGGGTCCAGCAGCACCATTTGGGAACATTATGTCTTGACACACCTAGACAAAAACTACTGAGAAGTAAAATGATTCCTAAGGACCTTTAATGACCAAACTGTACCCATCCAGTTTAATCAGGTATTTGTTCTTAGAAGGCTTTTAATTCCTTGGTTTCAAGGTGGTAGTTTCACCCCAAATCACTTGAGTTAGTGCTTATAGAGAAGAAGCTGTGGTAACCTCTTCCCCCATATGTTTCACACTTCCTGTGTGTGTAAGAAAACACAGGTGCAAAGCTGCAGGCTGAAAACTGCAGTCCCAACCCTGCAAGGATCCTCTGGTGTCTCAAAATAGGCGGAAGGAGTCCAGCCTGATCTCCTCCCAGAGGCCAGGCTGCCTCAGGCATCAGAGGCTTTGTGTTCTGTGGAGATGAGTCCGTGGACCTCAATCTTAATACGGAAGGGCACAAACAGGACCTGTGAGCTGGGATCTGGGAGGAGACCTCCAGTCTGCACTGGGCCATGTCTGATGTCTGAAGCCTTTTGGGGTTCAAGATCAATGCTGTTACTACCCTCCCACCTGCCTCCCTGGGGGACCCTTTAAAAGCTCCTTCTGCCTCAGGAGGGCTGATTATTAAATCCGCAGAAACTTTGCAAGCTGCTTGTTAAACACAGACATTATTAAAAATTAAATTATATAAACTTACAGTGTAATAAATTATATTAAAAAACAAAATTAATAAACACTCAAGATTCATCACTTCCAATTATTTCACTATTTTTTAACTTTCAAAATATTAAGGAAGTACAAATGTTTTTGCTACATGGATACCTTGTATAAAGCTTAAGTCAGGGCTTTCAATGGGTCCGTCACCTGACTAGCATTCATTGTACTTTATTGGTACGTTTTTACTCCTTACCCCTCCCCACCCTCCCCCACCTTTTGGTTTCCAATGGGCTTTGTATCTGTTTGTGCCCATGTGTGCCCATCATTTCACTCCCATTTATTAGTGAGAACATGTGGTATTTGTTTTTCCATTCCTGGGATACTTCACTTAGGATAATGATCTCCAGTTCCATCCAAGTTGCTGCAAAAGACATTATTTCATTCCTTTTTGTGGTTGAGTAGTATATACATATACCGAATTTTCTTAATCCACTCATGAATTGATGGGCACTTAGGTTGATTTCACATCTTTGCAATTGTGAATTGTGCTGTGATAAACATTTGGGTGCAGGTATCTTTGTGATAAAATGACTTCTTTTCCTTTAGGTAGATACCTAATAGTGGAATTGCTGGGTTGAATGGTAAGTCTACATTTATTTCTTTGAGGAATCTCCATACTGTTTTCCATAGAGGTTGTACTAATTTGCAGTTCCACCAACCATGTATAAGCGTTCCTATCTCTCTCCATCTATGCCAGCATCTGTTTTTCTTTGTTGTTTTTTTTTTTGTTGTTGAGACAGAGTCTCACTCTGTTGCCTCAGCTAGAGTGCTGTGGCATCAGCCTAGCTCACAGCAACCTCAAACTCCTGGGCTCAAGCGATCCTCCTGCCTCAGCCTCCTGAGTGGCTGGGACTACAGGCACGTGCCACCATGCCCGGCTAATTTTTTCTGTATATTTTTAGTTGGCCAATTAATTTCTTTCTATTTTTAATAGAGACGGGGTCTCGCTCTGGCTCAGGCTGGTTTCGAACTCCTGACCTTGAGCGGTCCGCCCGCCTCGGCCTCCCCAGGTGCTAGGATTACAGGCGTGAGCCACCACGCCTGGCCATCTGTTGGTTTTTGACCTTTTAATAATAGCCATTCTGACAGGGGAAAGGTGGTTAATACCTCATTGTGGTTTTAATTTGCATTGCATGATATTAGTGATGTTGAGCATTTTTCATGTCTATTGGCCATTTGTCTATCTTCTTTTGAAAAACTTCTGTTCATACCTTTTGCCCACCTTTACTGGGGTTGTTTGTTTTTTCTTGCTGATTTGTTTGAATTCTTCGTAGATTCTGGATATTAGTCCCTTATTGGATACATAGTTTGTGAATATTTTCTCCCATTCTGTAAGTTGTCTCTTTACTCTGGTTATTATTTTCTTTGCTGTACAGAAGCTTTTAAATTTAATTAAGTCTCATTTATTTATTTTTGTTGTTGCCGTATGTAACTTTGAGATCTTAGTCTTAAATTCTTTGCCTAGGCCAATATCTAGAAGAGTTTTTCCTATATTTTCTTCCAGAATTTTCTAGAGTCCCATTTAAGTCCAATGTTTCTTTACTGATTTTCTGTTTCAATGATCTGTCCAGTTCTGTGAGTGGGGGATTGAAATCCCCAGCAATTACAATGTTACTATTTATGTCTTGGCTTAGATCTGGTAGAATTGCTTTATGGCTCTGGGAGCTCCTGAGTAAGGTGCATATATGTTTAGGATTGTTATGTCTTCTTGTTGAATTGTTTTCTTTACTGTTATATAATAACTATCTTAGTCTGTTTTTACCATTGTTGATTTAAAGTCTATTTTATCTGATATGAGAATGGCTATACCTGCTTGCTTTTGTTTCTATTTGTATAGAATATTTTTTCTGGCCCTTTGCCTTGAGTCTGTGCAAATCCTTACAAGTTAGATGCATTTCTTGGAGACTACATATACTTGGCATGTGTTTTTTCATCCAGTCAGCTAGTCTGTGTCTTTTAAGTAAGACATTAAGACCATTCACATTCAGTGTTAGTATTGATATGTGGAATACTGTTCTGTTCATCATGTTTGATGATAACTTGTTGTTTTGTTTTCCCTCTTATGCTACTGTTTTATAAGAGCTGTGAGCTTTAACTTTCAGGTGTTTTTACACTGGCAGGTATCTGTTGTGCTATTCCATGTATAATGCAGTTCTAAATATTTCCTGTAGGGCATTCTAGTTGTGGCAAATTCTCTTAGTGATTTCTTGTCTAAAATAGTCTTTATTTTTCCATCACTTATGAAACTTAGTTTTGCAGGATACAGAATCCTTGGCTGACAGTTATTCTGTTTGAGAAGACTAAAAGTGGGGAGATTGGGTGGTGAATCTCCCCCAAAGACTTTTAGTCTTTGAGAAAACTAAAAGTGGGGAGATTGGCAGCCTGGCGGCTCTTGGGCAGATCTTGCAAGGTCACCCCTGAACTATATCTCTACGTTTGCTTTCAATCCTTCTTGAGTCATCAAGATTTATGTAGTGAGGAAGGGTCCCCCCCATCATGGGGAGCAGAGACCTGGTAAATGGAGGGAGGCCTGGGTTGGGGAGGATTGAGGCCAGAGGTGGACTGGAGTTGGAGATGGAATTTGGCAGGAGGTGGGGGTGGGAAGTAAGAAAAAAAAAAGGAATAAACATAATGGAAAAAAAATGGGGCCCCAATCCCTTGTGGCTTGTAAGGTCTCTGCTGAGAAATCTATAATTAGTCTGATGAGTTTTCCTTTGTAGGTTAATTTTTGCCTTTGCTGCTTGTAGCATTTCCTCCTTCATTTTGGTTTTGGCCAAGTTGATGACTTTGTATCTTGGAGATGTCCTATTTGCTATGAATATTCCTAGTGTTCAGTGAGCATCTTGTATCTGGATATCTGAATCTCTGGTGATACCAGAGAAGTTCTCTTCAAAAATTCTATCGAATAGGTTTTCCTTTTTGCTTTTTCTTCTTCTCCCTTAGGGATACCTATAATTTGTATATTGGCTCACTTCACGTAGTCCCATATTTCTCTGAGTGATTGTTCATTATTTTTTATTTTCTTTTCTGAATCTTTGACTGACTGGATTAGTTTGAGAGCCTTGTTTTCAAGCTCTGAGATTCTGTCTTCTGCTTGGTCTAGCCTATTGTTGAAGCTTTCTGCTTTATTTTGAAATTCATTTAAATGATTCTTTCATTTCTTTAAGTTCTATTATGTCCTTTTTTATGTTGTCTATCTCTTTAGCAAGTTTTTTCATTTGTGCCTGAAATTTTTTTTTTTTTTGGCTTCTTTGTGTTTGTTTTCAACTTTCTCTTAAATCCTATTCATCTTATTTGCCATCCATATTCTGAATTCCATTTCTGACATTTCAACAATTTCCTTTTGGTTGGGGTCTGTTGCTGTAGATTGTGATCCCTTGGGGGTGTGTAACTAGTTTGTTTTCTTCATGTTGCTAGAGTTCTTTTGCTGGTTTCTTCTAATCTGAAACCTCTTCTCTCAGCTCAGGGCCGGTAGGTTTGCAGTGCACATGTTCTCCTTTGCTAGGAACTTTCCTACCGAATGAGAAGAAGGAGAGGTCCCTAGATGGTGTTTTTGTGACCTAGTCTGGAGATTGACACTGCAGGGGAGGGGTGGATGAACTGAGAGCCTATAATGCAGCTGTTCTGTGTTGTCCCATTCCCCTGTGATTGTCACAGTTCAAAGCGGTGCTGGATGCTCTTCGTGAAGAATGGTGGGTTGTTCCCCAAGCCACTGTTGGAAGCTTGGGGCTAGGTGAGCCCCTCTCCACCAAGGTTGGCGTTGCAGGAGATTGCACTGCTCCATCTCCCCACGGTGACAATGGTGACAATGGTAGCGGAGCAAGGCTATCTAGGCAGTGATCATGGATGTCAGGGCTGCAGATGTTGGATCCAACCCAGCCCAGATGTGATGGTGGCTGGAGGCTGGTAGGTTGCTGGCAGAGTGTTGGACTGTGGGGCAGTTCCAGCCAGGCAGCCAGTAGGAACAGTGGTGGTAGGACCATGGGTTCTGCAAGCAGTGCTATAGCCTCTAAGGCAAAGCTGCACTGCCCGGTGGCAGTACTGGAGCCTTGGGGGTGGGGCTGCAGGGCCTGGGGACAGAGTCATGGGATGAGGTGGCAGTACTAGAGCCTTGGAGACAGAGCAGTAGGCCTGGGCCATAGCACAGGAACCGTGGGGGCAGAGCCATGGGGCTGAGTGGGAGCATGGGGGTTATGGTTGGTCCAGGCAGCTGGGGCTCTCCGTGGCCCAGATCCCAAAGGCAGCTGCTACAGGGCTTCTCAGGTGACATCTGTGGTGCCCATTCTGCTCAAATCCACCATGGGAGGGAGGGGTGCTCAGCTCCCAGTCATGGGGTACAGGAGAGTGTCCTCTCTGCCTGCTCCCTCCCCACCTGGCTAGGGCAGTGAACAGGCAGCTGCAGCAAAGTCCTGTGTAGACCAGGTGCTCTGGACCTGAGAGCTCAGAATGGCATCAATTGCAGAACCTGAGGAATGGAAGCCACCAGGTCCCTGCTATGCCTGCTCTCTGGTATAATGTCACTGCACAGACTCCAGGCAGCTCCCTAATCAGTCTGGAGGTCTGCAGCGGTGGTCAGGGTCCCCTCACTGCTTGGGTGGCAGCGTCTGCAGGGGTAGTGTGGAGCCCTAGGGCTCTCTCCTGTCCTTCCCACGTGTGGATTGCCCTCCACCCCCGGTACCTTACAGACTTGGCGAGCAGATCACCCCATCACCTTCTCCTTCATTCTCAGTGTCCCCCATTTCTTCTCCAATGATTCACAATGCTCTTTGCAAGAAGGCCCATAGGTGAGCATCCACTTGCAACTCTCAATCCTCTCCTTGAGGGCAGCATGCACAGGTTGCTTCTAGCCTACCATCTTGCCCCTCCTTCACAATTATTTTACTATTATCTGCGTTTTTGAAGTTTGTATGTCTACAGTCTCTATATAGTGGATATAATATATAACAGCGTGCTACGGCACTTGTCTTCCCAACTACATGTTCAGTGACATTACTTTGGTACCTTTAAATTGGCCACCATGAGAGTTTTTACACCACCAAAATCAGCAAATGCTACAAATCCAGGTGTTTTTCTCCTGAATAGTGATTAGGCATTTACTGGCACACCATACTTCAAGGCAGCCACCACTGACCAGAAATAACAGAATAGAATACATCATGTCTATCTCTTCCCAAACCAGCCATGCCAGTTACAGGCCATGCATGCAGAATGCCTGAGAGCTGTGCCTGTGCCCTGTGGGAAACCCTGAAAGGGTTTTTCATTTTGAAGACTTTCTTCAGCTTGATAGCTACTTTGGAGGAGTTTTGAGTTATCACTTTGCTACAAGTTCCTCATCACAACTGTGTCCTGGCTTCCCTTGACATCTGGTGTTTACTCCAAGCCGAGGTTTCAGGGAAGGGAAGTTGGAGGCCACGGGCAGCTCTTAAAGACAGATGGGCAGAGTGTCTGCTTTGGCACCAACCAGGGCATGGGCAGCAGTGGTCTGAGTAAGCCCCACCGACCTGCAGGTGGGAAGAGTCTGCCAGGTCAGCCATGCACTTGGCATCAGGAAGAGAGGAGCAAAGTCGGCCATGGTCACGAGGGCAGAACCCTCACTGTGGAATATTGTCACCCAAAAAAGGATGGGTGGCTGTAGGGCTTTTTGGATGGAAGCATAAATGATAAAGTATACACATGTGTGTAAGTGGACCCGTTTGGGAAGACAAGGCCACTATGAATATGGTTTTGTAGCAATCTAAATCTTATGTATCATCACACAGGTCTTCACAGGATAAGCAAGAACAAGAAAACTTTCAGTTTTGTTCTCTAGTATAATTGAAGACACTTTGGTGGTAGAAGGTACTTCTGTCACCTGGAAGATAGACAACAGCCTGCAATCAATGCCTTTTTATTGTACAAATAATACAGTCCATTAAATCCATTTTTTTTCCAGAAAATACACACACATAGATGCATTTGGGTACTCCTGCAAATTCATATTTTAGAACAGTGTTTCTGAAATCAGTTATTTGAAAGAAACCCAAAGGAAAAAGCAGACACTTCCACAATATGTCCTTGCTCTGTTGTAGCTTATAATTGTGAACTTTTGTAAATTGTTACAACCCTGGTTGAATGACGGGAATATAACAGGTTGTAGAATTGGAGAACGTTAAATCTTTGTTTCTAATGGCAAAACATGTTTTTCTCATTTTCATCAGAATGTGTGATCCATGCCATTTGAAATCAAATTCCAAACACAATGAGCCATTAGTGTAATAGCTCATTACTAACAGCGGTCTTATAAATAATACATTCTTATCATGCGCATGCAGCTCGCCGTGAAGCCAGCAAAAGGTATTTGAGGCCATCGAAGTTTCGTTGCGCCAGCGTGGCTGTAGATTAGAAGGACATCTCCATGTGAACCAAGATGGATGCCAATTTTCCCTGCAGAGAGTGAGGCTGGCTGTCTCTTTCTGCACATATGGTAGATGGATTGGTTAATCAGCGTCTGCTGAGTCTTGGGCCTAAAATTACAGAGAAGCCAGACAACCACGGCTAGGCAGCCTTTGTTCACGGGTGCAAACAAGACAAACAATCACTTGTTATTTGGGAAAAAAATTAAAATGTTTATTTTGGACTTTTATTAAAGTGTCAATGGCTTTATAAAACAGCTGTGTAAATCCAGACTTTTACAGCAAGTATCATTTTGGGGGAGGGGACTGTAAAGAAAGGAATATGCATGGCAAATTAATTTTTAAAGATTTCTCTTGAATTTCGGTATTAAGGAGAAAATAAAGGGAGTCTCACACGTATTTTGCAAACACATGTTTAAGAACAAATGATTTTTAACTGGAAGACATATTTAAGAACAAATAGTTTAATACCTATTTTTTTTCTGTGTCATTAAGACTAAGCATTATTATAGCTTGATTCTGTGTTTTAGTAAAGCAGTAACCATTTTCTCTGCCTGGGCATTTATGAAATGATGCTGCATTCTTGGGAAAAAGGAATGCCTGTGTTTGTTGAGTTCTTCTACTTTCCAAATGGAATGGTTATCTCAGAAATAAAGTCTGGACAATTGAGGGATAGGACCCAATAAATGATGGTTTCTAATAATGACTGTCAGAATTTGCTTAAAATCTACTTAATAATCAACAGGAATTATTTATGTGCAATTTAAAGGACTATGTATTCTCTTTTTCTTTTTAAATTTTAGATACTTTCCTTGCAGAAAAGAATAAAATACAGACTTATTGAAGGGACATAATAAGGAACTTCAATCACAGTCATCTCTTAATGTGGAATATGATAGAATTAAAATCCGTTGTTAATTTATAATATTTTGGACTAATAATAGGTCCAGACCAAATAGTTACTTATCTTTCCACCTGTGTAATCCTCATCAAAGACCTAAAATCACAGAGACCATTGCAACAGCTTCAGAACAAAGTGTCTATTAGGATTTGGGGAGGCGACATATTTGCAGAAGAGACCCACCTGGTGAGCCAGCCCGGCCTGACTCAGGTTTACTTCACTCAGATGTTTCCCACCAAATCTCTTTTCCTCACATCTCCTCTCCGTCATACCGTCCGATCAGTAAATGAATGAATTCAAGAAAAGTTGAAGAGTTTTTACCTGATATGGAGCTAGTGACCATGAGCTTCCTCTGCATTGGGAGCCAATCAGATGGGCACTGGAACAATGACCCATCTCACTGAGAACTGTTCCTGGTGCAGGGGAAGAAAGTGAACTGGAGGGTGGGGCTTGTGGCCCCTTGTGGATAAAAAACAAGACAGCAAATGGCAGAGGATATGGGGCAGGCAGGGGCATTTTCTGTGCAGAGCGGGCAGGTGTCAAGTTCCTATAGTTTCCCTTCAAGAACTCTCTGGCAACTTCCCAAAATTACTTATGTACCTCTAGGATTATCCACAGTCGTTACTCATTGGGCATTTTTTTGAGTAAGTTGTACGTTCTGTGCCTTGGGCTAGACATTAGATACTTTGTCCTCCCTTAAATATTTCAAAGTGCTTGCCAAACCTCCAACTGACCACATGCTGAGGGGTTGAGGAAGTTTCATGCTGAGAATCATTTGAGGTCTGATAGAGTAATGAGGTGTTTTGGATGTTTTAGGTGGAAGGCTTAGCTGTCGGGTTCATGAGTGTGTGCTCAAGAGTGAACCTGGAACTGCTGCATGCCTGCTTTGACTTGGGGCCTTTCCACGGACTCTGTTTCCCACATCCTGATGACGTTCTGGAATCACCGCAAGAGCTAAATGTCCAAGGAAGTCAAGGTACAGTGGCTTTCACAGGGACATGACAGGAAATGAAATCCAAGCCTTATACACAACTCTGCTGTTTGCTAAGTGATAGAACTGAATAGGAAATTTTATATTTCCTTCTCCAGTCCCCTTTAAGGACTAGTTCCAATGGCTAATCAAAACCTTGTGCAAATATCTATGAGCACAGATAGTTAAAAGTGCACAGGTATAGTTAGCCTTGCAGCTTAAGGTTTCCCAAACTCAGAATGTTCACTTTTGGAATGTTTTGTAGTATATGTACAGTAGAGTAGATATAAGTTATGGTGAAATAGTTACCAGTGTTTCAGGATTTCATACAACATACACACACACACACACAAAGCCAAATGTAACAAGTAAATTTTTTAAATCAAAGACACAAGAAGTTCTATATGCTTTTAAGTCTTAATCCCAACAATTAATGCTTCTGTGTTTATGTCTTTGACAAATCATTATATAGTAGGTCTATTACAAATAGTCATTTTTAACTGGCTTAGCTTATTTCTAGCTCTATGAAGTAACAGAATCAATTTTAAAATACTGTCTATATCAAGATTTTCACTAAGTGAAATTAGGTAATCCTAAACTTTTATTTACTTTTAAATGATGTTTTAATTTAATGAGGCCTACCACATGCACAGGAGTGTTTGGGTTCTTATAGCAGACAGATGCAAGCAGGCAAGTGACCTTGGGTACATTAATTCATGTCTCTAAACCTGGGTTTCTTCATTTGTAAGATGGGCCTAATGGTAATACCTCTCACAGAGAGGGGTTGTGAAGTTTCACTGTGATAAGCCATGTAAAGTGCTTTGTACAGTGTCTTGAGTAAACTTAATGTTAGCAATTGTTATCTCTTTGTGACGGGCCTTTCACCTACTTGAATCTTCCCAGGGTAAAATCAGGTATTTTGAATTGCTCTGCTTTCTCCTCTCTGAAAGATTATATCAAGGTTACTCAAAAATAGGAAGAGGGGCACTTTGGGTGGTGGCGGAGGATTTGTTAATCTAGACAGTAGCAGTTGACCATTTGGCTGATCTTATTCCCTGGATGGGAAAACCAGGCACATGGGTGTATAGACCTCATCTGAATATATACACTTTTTACAGAGAACTGCCAAAGCCATAGATGGACAGGTTTCCCTTTTATACTGATGACAATACCCTTCCCAAAAGAGAGACTTTAGGTCACCATTGTTTGATAGCGCAAGCTCACTTGTCCATGCTTCTCAGCGAAGAGATACCATAGGAATGATGTTCTGAAGGAACTTTTCAGCGTAAGACAATCTTCAGCCATAAGTTGTCATTGTCATTTTCAAGTGCTCTAATTCTTCTTTGAAAGCAGCTGTTTTTTTCCTCCCCTGTGGCTGTTGTTATGAGAAACAAGAAGAAAAGATATAATGTGTTCGTGAGTGGCTCTCACGCTGCTAATAGTCCGTACGTAGAATGAACGGAACATTCCTGTCTTAGAAACTTCATTGGAGAATGAAATTCAAAATTTAAACTGGGCCCTGGACTTAAAAACACACATAATCTAGTATATATTTGTCTAGCAAAAGCCCACAGATATACAGAAACTGTTCTGTATCTACCTCCTCTCTGCCTCCTTTAATATTTTTACTTAAAATCAGTTGATCTAGGACAGGATGGTAAGTAAAGAAAAAGGAAAACTTCTCTTATCTTCCAAACCTTGTCTATTTTTTAAAATCAGCTTTATATTCATTGACCCAAACATGATTCCTTATGAAATTTTCACCAGGGAGCTCCTATTGTAGACTTACAAATAACTCAGGGATGGATTCACGAATCATCGACAGCTCATTATAGCTAAGAAAATAGTCGTCAACACATTTCACTGCCATCTTCCTATCAGCAGCAACAAAGAATGAGGCTCCAGAGAAAATTCTAAATGTACTGTGATCTGTTACTTTTTTTCTGATGAAAGTCTCAAGTGAAAGGAAATATAATTTCTCTAAAATGTGAACTAAAATTCTTGTTTCAAATAAGCAAACATCATTGTGTCTCATCTCTTACATTTTGCTTAGCGCATTCTACATTTCAAAGGATTTTTATATATATTCTCTCATTTTATTCTCATACAGAAAGGAGAGTGAGGGGAGGTGAAGTTCTCTCCATTTTATACCTGCTCAAGCTCGTCCAGGGTTTTAAAGCTCATCAGTAAGGCTGACCCAGAATGCAGACCCAGCCTCTCTCTGCTTTTGTACAAGGTGACAGTCTTGGCAAGGTGACTTTTTATCTTGGATGGCTTTGACTGAAAACTCCAATGATAGGTCTACTACGTTTAGATACGTGGTCAGTTTTTTTCACTTCCACACGTTGTTTAATGAATGATCACTTCAGTGATTCATCAGTGACCTGCCCATATTCCTCAGACTTTATTTTGTGTGTATGTCCTCTGAATAGCCTCTATCTGCCAGAATCTTCACCTCCGTGTCTGCAGGCTTTTCCAGAACTGTGGAAAGCCACCCTGGCCTGCTCAAGAGGCAGGCTGGAAATGCCAGAAAATTAACACTCCAGGAGCTGACTTTGCCTCCCCACCTCACATCCCTGCTTGTGTGCTGGTGCTTTCTCTACCAACTCCCAAATAAGTGGTTGTATTTGAATGTTTGACTCAAGGTGTGTTTCCAAGGGAATCTAGACCAAGATACTACTACTAGTCTGGTCTTTTCCTACCAGCTGTGAAAGCATTTATTCATACACAACTGATTGGAGTATAAGTACCCCAGCCTCCTCACCCCTCAGGTGGGAAGACCCTGAGGCATGAGTTTTGGGTGGTTTCCCAGGGTCCCAGCATGGGATTAAGTTCTAGCTGTCCACGGTGGTAATCCCACTGATACCACAATTTTATTAGTTGCTTTCCCCCTCTGTCTCTTCCTCACTTTCCTACTGGTGCTTCCTAGAATCACCTTCCACATACTCTCAAATCCTTGACTCAGGTCTGATCTTTTCCCATCAGCTGTGAAAACTTGCACTTTTACCTCCTTTCAGTCAAAGCCTTCCAAGATAAAGAGTCACCTTGCCAAGACTGTCACCAACCCTTTCAAACAGAATGATGTCAAGACTCAATGTTGTTAAACTCCTTTCTTTAGCTTCTTACATACATCGTGATTAGCCTATGGTTCTTTATCATTTCAGCCTTATTAGAAGTTTCCAGTGAATCTAAACAGTTTAACTATGTACATTCAATTTGCATTTTACCTGAGTAATTTATGTGTGTTCCCATAGCTACACATTTTGCATATATAACCTTTTATACACTTGTAGCTTTTTTTTTTATGTACTAAATCTTGGGACTAAACTGGGACCTATGAGGATAAGTTCTAAGGATGTAAATTTTGTCCAAATGTAAGGAAAAACTTTATGTTTGTGTATTTTTTATTTAGTGGAGGACCTAGTTTAGAAGTAGCAAATTCCCATAATATTAGAAGAATTTGTAAAGAAACAGTCATAAACACTTAAAAAGGGCTTTCTGCTTGTGTGGGAGATTGTACTAAATGAGATCCAAAATCCCATCAAATGCTACAAGTCTCTGAAAACTTACTGAACACACAGAGTGATGTTCCATACGCCTGGACAGTTTATGAATATTTTTCTTCAGCGACAATAAAATGGTTCAAAACAATATTTTTTCCAGTTGGCCCCAGTGCTGGCCTGGCCTGATGTTTAATCAAGCTGCGTCTTTTGTTAGCTACATCATCACAATGAAGATTTTGGAATCAAAATTGAGCTGGCAATTTTCTTGATGATGCATAAGGCAAAATAGGGCACAGCCTGCGTTTCCACAGCTGTATTGGCATCACTACATTTAATAGTTAAAATAAAAAAATAAAAAGCAAAAACCAAAACTTTTGTTCCTCATGTAGGCCGTTGCAATCTGGGCAGCATGAATTTCTGTTTTAAAAGACCCCTGCAAGGTTCAGATTTGTAAATCTCATTATGCACCCAGGGCCACCTAACAAAGTCTCTGTAGAACTTGATGTGCTCCTTGGCAGGGAGAAATTTAATTTTGTATAACAGAATTGTGGGCTTTCAAAAGAATAACTAGTGTAGCCCCTTGTAACCAAGTCACCCAGGAAAAGTGTTGCTTATTATACATTTAAAAGGCCCTTCAAAATATAAATTTTGTAACATCACCATGTAAAACATGGCAATGTTGCCTTTAAATTTTTTTAAAAATCACTCTTGCTATCAGGAAATGTTTATGTCTTATTTAAATTTCTTTTCATTGAACTTAACATTCGCTTCTTTTTTTAGATTCTCTTTTCTTTTGGGAAACATCTGGAACCATTTCCATGTGCTGGAGCTAAAAAACAATGGCTATATTAAGTCTCACTTATTGCATATTAAATAGTCCCTGGTCTTTTAGCCTCTCTTCCTAAGGTTTCATTTTATATTCCTGAATCCCCTTCTATTTTACTTAATTCTTCTTTTAAAATAACATTAACTCCAAATAGGAATGAAACACTTCTCTATAAAGCATAGCAGTATTTCTGCCCACATATTTGCATTCTATATCTCAGAATATTTATTTTAACACCCAGTTCATTCTGTAGTTATTAATAGTTAACCCGTGACACATTAGGGCCCTATAATAATCTGCGAGGGCTGCCGTAACTAATTATCACAGACTGGTGGCTTAATAAACAGAAGTTTATTTTCTCACAATTCCAAGGCCAGAAGTCAAGGTGTCAGCAGGGTTGGTTTCTTCTGAAGCCTCTCTCCTTGGCTTGTAAAGGGCCATCTTCTCCCTTCCTCTTCACATGGTCTTCCTTCTGTACCATCTGTGTCCAAATTTCCTCTTTTCATTCATAAGGACACCAGTCATGTTGAATTAGGGCTCACCCTAGTGACCTCATTTTAACTTAATTATCACGTTAAAGAGTCTGTCTCCAAATACACTCACATTCTGAGGTACTGGGGGTTAAGACTGAAACATATGAATTTTGGGGGGTACAGGGTGACATATTACAGCCTATAAGAGGCTCTGTGGTATCACCCTTCCTTCCTCTGGTCCTTGACAGAGTGGCAGTGGTATGTGCTCAGGGGGAGGCCTGTTTGAGTATTTACATCGCCCCGTAAGCCCACATTTTCACCCTGGCTGGACAGAAACTACACCCATCCAACACTCTGTCTCCGCAGCGACACCCCACCTCCCACCGAGTAGGCTTCTCATTGCTCCTGGGTTTCAGGTCCCCCTAGGAGAGGAGCTATGTTCTGCATCCTTCAGGGGCCTGGTCACTTCCACTCCCCAGGAGGCTAGGGTGGGTCCTGTGTGGCCTCTTTCCTGTCTCTCATCTCAGTGGCCACACAGTGTTATTACCCACTTGGTGGCAAGCACCACCAAATTTGCCACTTTTTTCACTGTGATTTGGGCTTTGGGCATCTCAGTTCTTTCTCCTCCTCCTTTCCTTCCCCCAGGGTCCTGTGGTACAGTTCTTTGGTGCCTTGTGGCCAAGGCTGCACTGCAAGGCTATGACAATACTTAATGTTTGTACAAAGCCTAAGGTACTAATTTATGTTTGTTACAATTTGAATTTTGTCTTTTTTAAGCCACTGAATATCTTTTAGTATGTGAAAAATAACAAAATTTCGTTTTTCTAAAGCTTTAGCTACTCTTGCCAACTTTGGCTTTCTAGAATTAACTACGTGAATTCTAATGCTTTACTAGAGATGTTGATAAAACAAGTAAATCACATCAGACCTTATGCCCAGGCTGAACAGGTTGTCTCCAAAGTCAACAGTCTCTAGACTCTTGCAGGGCGTCTCAGGGCACAGCTCATGGACTCGTAGCATACCAGGTAGACTATGACCCAGACCTGAAACACAGAACTTGTTGTCAGGGACACTGCCCCAAAAGCCATCTTGGTGAGCCTTCTGGTTATTTAATAAAACCTGTTGCTAATTTTCTATCTTAATTCTAATGCTGGTTTCTAAACCCTTTCAAATGTCTTCAAAAACAACGGTAGCAACAAAAGATGACAAATACTTAAGAATCTATTATTTTGCAGAGAGCAAGATAACTGGGATCTGCATTCCTACTTTCCTCTTCAGCACTGGAGCAACCTGTGATATGAGTCAGCCTCTCTCTCCAACAGTCAGATTCATTTCACAATGCTGGAAATACAAACGCATTTTTATATAGGGCCTGGAGGTCTTTGAAAGAAAAGTGGCTTTATTTATATTCGTTATGATCATTATGTGCTGGGATTATTTTCTCAGTAGGCGATGTCTCTTTTGCCCATATTTATGAAGCAGGGGAGAAGGCATTTAATGAATTTCAAGGGTGTATTTGACTGTAAAACACATCTCAGTATATTCACATGTAAATAACCCTTTTATTTGTTCTCTCTGGTGACCTTTTTCCTTTTGGGGGTAGATCACAGTTTGTTGTTGTTTTTCATTTCCAAATAGAAGGCTGAATGATAATAATGAAAGATTATGCAAAAAAAATCCACGTTTAAAATAATGTTGATATGCCACTTGTGTTGCAGGATAATTATAGTAATTTGGCTATTACGCTATGTGGAGTCAGGAGTTAGTTACTAGAAAACACAGTGATAGGGGTGATTCAAGGGATTTTCATCCCAACTGGCTGTTTGATCCTGCTGACTTTTCTCTTGAAAATCAATTGCTTACCGGAGAATACTCTGAATTCCCCCTTGATTAAATCAGCCCATTGGTGGGCTGCACCCATTGCTCTGAGGTCACTGTGAGTTCTGTTTACAAAGGGATTTTGAAGACTCTTAAAATATCATGGGCCAAATTTAATCTGAGCAAAGCGACTAAAGAAGCAATTACTAAAAAATCACAGTTTTTGCACATGGCAGCAAACAAAGGAAAATTTATATTAATTCTAAAGCCCAACATGAAGCCAGTTATTTTGCTACTTGGTCACAGACCTTCTCTCCACTGCATTTTGCTTGGGTTTTTGAGACCTCCAGGGACAGATAGGCTTGCTGTGCAAAAGACCTGGAAGAGGCACCTTGGGAACATCTTCGACAATTTTTCTTTTCTTCTCAAGGTTATGAATAGATTCAGATTTTCTATTTCTTTTGAATCAATGTTAGGAAATTAGATTTTTCTAGAAAAGCTTAATTTAGTATATAAATTCAAAAACCATTAGCATACAGTTATGTATAAATATAGGCATGTGTATGTATATATACATGATATATGTGGATATGCATATATCTAACTCTGTGGAAAAAATACTGTCTTTTTTATTGCATGCTGATTTAAATCTATGTGAAATATTCTAGAATAAAGAGAAAAATAAGCAAATCATAAAACTACATAAAAAATAGTATTTATAATAAGTGTGGCGAAATATTCAGCTTCCCTAAAACTGAAATGAACATTAAAACCCAACATCTCCCCCACTCCTTTTTGCCTCCTGAATTGTAAATATGTGCTGTAATTGAAATACTTAGTTCTGGGGGGAAAGTACCATAATGAGCCCTGAGATTTTCTGACAGCTCTGAAGTTTGATTGATATAATACTCTGGAATTAAATTTAGTCATTGTTACAAGAACCCATTAAATGTTCATATTCCTTGACCTCAACTACAGCAAACCTGAGAAAATATTGCTAATACTATGAAAAGTTACATATTCAAGAATATTCACTAAGTTTAATCTTAATACTAAAAACAAACAAACAAAAAATATTCAAATAAACAAGCAAATTTAAAATCCTTAATCTCCCACAAGAGGGAGATGGCTAAACTTGTCAATATTCGCTGGACAGATGAGCAGCAGCCTTTACAAAGAAGGTTAAAAATAGTAAGGGGAAATGGTTAAGATATAATCTTATGTGAAAAAAAAAATCAATGCAAAATGAATTGAGGTAGGAATAAAACTACCTATGAAACATGTGTTATGAAGCATTCTGGGAGGTAATGAATTAAAACGACAAAAGTGATGGAGTCGTGGAAGTGGCATTAAGACCATGCTTCTATTTCCTCTGTTTTTTAAAATGTGAAAACAATCTTAAATTTACAGAAAACTTGCAGGTACTTTTTTTTCTTCTTGATCCATTTGAGAGGAAGTTGTCAACATGATGCTATATAACCTCTAATACTTTAGTGTATATTTCCTACAAAGAGGGATATTCTACTTTACAACCTCAAACATGCAACAAAATCAGAGAATTAACATGAATATGTTACTACCATTTAATCTTCAATCCAAAAGCCCCATTTATGTTTCTCTATTTGTCCCAATGATATCCTTCATAGCAGACAGGATCCAGCCCAGAATAACAAACTACAGTTAGTCATCACACTATCTTTCAGTTCCAAACAGTTCATCAGCCTTTCCTTGACTTTCATGACCTAGACACTTTTGAAAATTATAGGCCCGTAGTTTTGTAGAATGCACTTTAATTTATCCTTGTGTTTGGTGTTTCTTCAAGATGAGATTCGTGTCATGCATATGGAACTCTGGGTTCTCAGTCTATACTATCTGGCATGACACATTTTCAGTCTGTCTCATTACTGATAATGTTATGTGTCACTTTGGTCACTTGATTAAAGTGACTCTTTTAGGTAAAAGTTAAAATTATTTTAGCTTATCCCAGTTTGTGCAGAAATATATAATAATTTCATTATTCCTGACCTCTATATTGACTACTGTGATTTTCACTTGTAATCAGCTGATCCTGCTTCATTTCCCTCTTGGAGTTTCAGCTTTGCCCCACCCAGCAGCCCAGCAGAGATCCTTGCTGCGGTTGAGGTCTGCTTGGGTAAATAATGCTCTTGGTTGCCCAGTCAGTCAGTCCTTCTGTGCTTGAGCTGGCTTCAGCCTCTGGTAAATGCTGCTCTATACTCCATTTCAAGTAAATGGTTCCTGACTCACTTTGAGACCAAAATATATTTCACCAAGGCAGCTTCCTTGCTATCTCTAACTAGGATGCTCAGGAGCTGCATGGACCCAGCTTCTAAGGGCTCAGTCTGAAGCTTTACCCAAAATTTCTTCTCTTCTGTAGCTGTGATTATGTGTCCTTCTTTTCCTTAATGTTGTCTTTACTTTTTACCCTCTCTTTAAAGTTAAATTTTTCTGTTTGGTCTTTTCAAAGAACTAGCTGTTAATCTATGAAGTCTGTGGGTTCCTTTGTAATGTATTAATAACTGCTTTTGTTCTTAGGACCTCCTCCTAATTTCTTTGAATCTGTTTTCCTGTTTCTATTCTAGTTGCTTGATTAATTCATTTTGTTTTTTTTCTTGTTTTACTATAAAAGCATTTGTTGGGATGAAAGACTTTTCCTCTACCAACTTAGGTCCAAGTGATTGGGGGCCTGCAAATTAACTGACAATAGATTAACAGGAGAACAAATTATTATGTATGTGGAAGTACTCTGTAGTAGTGAATAGCTCATTGAATAGCCAGAGGTAAATGTGTATATGCAACTTAACAAAAGGGAAGTGGTAAGTCCTTGTGGGGATGAGGGGAAACTTCCCCTTTCGCTGGATAGTTTGCTGAAAGATCAACTCACAGGGCAGATAAATGAGAGGAAGAGGTTTGTTTATCCTGTGCACTGGTTGAATCACAGAGTGATTACCCAGTAGGCCAATGGGATCCAGATATTTTTATACCTCCTTTTAGAGGAGAGAGGGAGATAAGAAATATAGGTATTATAATTCTGTTTAGGGGCAATAAATCGTTGCTAGGGAGGATGAATGGATGGGGGAAACAATTGACTTGTAAATTAGTCCAAGAAACAGGTATTATGTTTAAAATTATTTGGACCAGGTCTAGTTTCATTCTTGATTTTCTTTCCTGCAATACAGTGAAATAACAGGGAAGGGAGGGAAGTCAATTGTTCTTTTGATGTGTCTATCTGGTTATGCAGATAGAGGGAAAGCCCCTTCCAAGGGCCTGTTGATCTCTAAGGGCCTTTAATTCAAAATACTCTTTATACCAACAAGTCATATTTTGGGGTGGAATTTCCTGAGCTCCTTCAACCTCACCAGGAAAGTATGAAAATTTCTACTGGTCTTTTTTTTCTTTTCCTTCTCTTTCTTTCTTTTTTTCTTTTTTATTTTTTTGAGAGGGTCTCACTCTGTCACCCAGGCTAGAGTGCAATGACATCATCATAACCTACTGCAACCTCAAACTCCTGAACCCAAGCAATCCTCCTGCCTCAGCCTCCTGAGTAGCTGGGACTACAGGCACATGCCACCACGCCCAGCTAATTTTTCTATTTTTTGTAGAGATGGGATCATACTTTTGCTCAGGCTGGTCTCAAACTCTTGGCCTCAAGTGATTCTCCCACCTCAGCCTCCCAAAGTGCTAGGATTACAGGCCAGAGCCACTGTACTCAGCCCTCAACTGGTCTTTTTGATGCTAATGGAAATGGTCAGTCTCCTTCCTGCCTAGAAGCTCCCTCAGAGGGTGGTTAATGACACTTCCTGTACTAAGGGTCAGTTTTCTTCCAATCAGGAAGCTCCCTGGGGAAGGGGGGGAGGGGCCAACGGCTGCTGTATTTCCAGGAGGCTCTGATTGAGTTTGGATAATTTTTCTTTCTGTGGCTGCTGATAGTTCAGATATTTTCAGTTTAAAATAACCTCCGTACCACGTTGGTGGGTTGTTATTCTCTTTATTTCCTGCATTTGAAACTTCTCAGGAAGTTGCACAAACAGGGAGCAGGACTGATTGCTATGGAGAGAAGACTAGGGCTAGAAGTTCTGAGGTTAGAGATCTCCAAAAGAGAAGAAGAACATAGAGCTCTTTGGTACATGCATTTTCATGATAAGAAGGTGGTCATGGATATCTCTTATTAATGTAGAATAACTATCTTTGCCCCATATAATATGTTTAGCTTTGAATTATATTTAATATGATATAATATTTCCATTCCTAGGCCCATACGGTACCACAAGAAATTTTATAATACAGTATTCAGAGCAATGTCCTCCAAGTCTTGGGCACAGACAATTTTGGCATGGGACTAGGAAAGAAGAATGGATCCTAGACAACTTTTCTCAAGTCCCCTGCCCCATGTTGTTTTGCTTTTCACATTTAGATCTACCATTCACATGTAATTGATTTTCATGTATGGTGTGATATGGGAATCAAATTTTATTTTAAAAAATGGATATCCAATTGACCAAGTACCATTTATTGAAAAGGTCATTCTTTCCCCAATTGTAGTACCACCTTTGTCATAAATTAAGTGTCCGTAAATGTGTGCATCTCTTGGGGATTCTCTATTCTATTTGTCAACACTGTACTGCCTTAATTACCGTAGCCTTATGATAGATAAACTTGACACTGGTAGAGAAAGTCTTTCCACCTTGTTTTTCAAGATTGTCTTTCTAATTCTGCATTGTCTGATTTTCCACATAAACTTGATAATTAGCTCCCAAAAAGAATAACTTTTGGCATTTTGAGTGGGATTACTTCAAATTTATAAATCAGTTTGGAAGGAACTGATGTCTTTATAATATATAAAGACTTCTAATCTCCAAGTGTGGTATGTCCCTTTATTTATTGAGGGATAAATAAATTTCTTAATTTCTTTCTACAGTGTTTTATAGTTTTCACATAGAGGCCTTATATGCTGATGTTAGATTTATTCCTAGGTATTTGATATTTTTGCATTATTGTAAATATCTTTTTAAAATCTTTGTTTTCAAATTGTTTGTGGTTATGTAGGAATTCAATGGGCTTTTTTATATTGACCTTGTATCTGGCAACCTTGCTACACTGGCTTATTGATTCTAACATTTATCTGTAGATTCTTTTGTATTTTCCCTGTATAATATAAATTTTTATTTTTTACTTTCTAATCTTTATACTTTTAATTTTTTAATTCATTGGCTAATACTTCAAATGGAAGATAAATTAGTAGGCACCCTTTTGTTGATATCAATATTAACTGGAAAGCTTTCAGTATTTCATCACTAAGGATGACTTTGTGAATACTTGTTATCAGATTAAGAAAGTTTCTATGTTTCTAGTTTTCTAAGAGTTTTTATCAGGAATGGTTCGATTTTTTAATCAAATTGAATTTTACAAAGTGCTGTTTTCTGTGCTGAGAGGATCATATGATGATTCTTCTCTATTATTCTGCTAATAAGGTGAATTACTTTGACTTTTGTATGTTAGCTATTTTGTTAATCTCAATTTAGTTTTTTTTTTTTTACCTAATTATGTAAAGAGCTCAGACTTTAGTCTTGATGTATTATTCTTTTTCTGCAATGCTGGATTTTGTTTGCTAATGCTTTGTTAGGATTTTGTGGCCAGGCTTGGTGGCTCACACAATCCTAGCACTCTGGGAGGCCAAAGCAGGAGGATCGCTCAAGGTCAGGAGTTCAAGACCAGCCTGAGCAAGAGTGAGACCTCATCTCTACTAAAAATAGAAAGAAATTAGCTGAACAACTAAAAATATACAGAAAATATTAGCCGGGCATGGTGGTGTATGCCTGTAGTCCCAGCTGTATGGCTGGTGGCGGGCACCCCCTCCCCTCCTTAAAGAGAAGAGAGACCCACAAAGGTGACTGTTAGGCCCAGCTAGGTTGAAGGATAACCACACCCGGATGCCCACCCAGCTAAAAAAGTTTCTATTCCTGTATTCTGCAAATAGCACCAACGCCTCCTAGTTCTCAATAACCTCCAAAGGTCACAGTGGAAAATCCCCAACTCTTCCCGCCAAAAGCCCCCGGCCTGCCTCAAATAGCATAAAAGCCTTCACCCTTTTCAAATGGGCGCGACTTCTTGGGCCCCATTCCTCGGGACCTGTGAACCTTGCCTGGGAGCGTTCAATAAAACCACATTGTTTGGCCCTACTCTGTCTGTCTCTCACCTTTCTGCCATTGCCAATTTTACACCAGCTACTCAGAAGGCTAAGGGAGAAGGATCGCTTGAGCCCAGGAGTTTGAGGTTGCTGTGAGCCAGCCTGACGCCACGGCACCCTAGCCCAGGCAACAGAGTGAGACTCGATCTCAAAAAGAAAAGAAAAAAGAAAAAGAAAAAAAAGGATTTTGTAGCTATGTTCATGAATGAGATTGACTTGTCACTTTCACTTCTTGAAATGTTCTTGCCAGACTTTGGAAATGAGGTTATGCTAGCCTCATGAAACAATTTGAAACATATTCTCTCTTCTATACATTGAAAGTTTATTACTTAGTTTATTTCAAAAGTTAATTTTATTATTTCCAAAGAATAGAAAAGAAATACTTTTGGGGTACATGTGATAATTTAATACATTCATATAATTTGTAAAAATCAAACAGTGTAATTGAGATATCTATCACCTTAAATATTTATCTTTTCTTTATGCTAGAAACAGTCAAATTATTTTCTTCTAGCTATTTTGGAATATATAGTAGATTATTGTAACCTATGGTCACCCAACTAAACAATCAAACACTAAATTTTATATCTTCTATCAAACTGTATATTTGTACCCATTAATCAACCTTTCTTCATGCCCCCCTGACCACTAGCCTTCTTGGCTTCTGGTAACCACCAATCTACTCTCTATCTTCATGAGATCCATGTTTTTAGCTCCCACATATGAATAAGGACATGTAATATTTGTCTTTTTGTGCTTGACTTATTTCATTTAACATAATTATTTCAGTTCCATCCATGTTGCTGCAAATGACAGGATTTCATTCTTTATTAATGCCTGAAAAATATTCCACTGTGTGTGTGTGTGTATATATATATGTGTGTGTGTCTATATATACCACATTTTCTTTATCTGTTCATCATTGACAGGCACTTAAGTTGATCCTGTATTTTGGCTATTATCAATAGTGCTGTAGTAAACAGGAGAGTATAGATATCTCTTCAATATATTGATTTCCTTTCATTGGGATATACTCAGTAGTGGAATAGCTGGATCATATAATATAGTTCTATTTTTAGTTTTTAAGAAATCTCCATATAGTTTTCCATAGTGGTTATACTAATCTACATTTCTACCAACAGTATATGAGAGTTCCCCTTTCTCTATATCTTCACCAGCATCTTTATTCCATCTTTTTAAATAAAATATATTATAACTGGGGTGAGATGATATCTCATTGTGGTTTTGATTTGCATTTCTCTGGTGACTAATGATGTTGAGAATTTTTTCATATACCTGTTGGCCATTTGTATATCTTCTTTTGAGAAATGACTGTTCAGATCCTTTGCCCATTTTTTAATCAGATTATTTGGCGTTTTTTGCTATTGAGTTTTTTGAGCTCCTTATATATTCTCGTTATTAATCCCTGATCAGATGGGTAGTTTGCAAATATATGACAACACTAACAATACTAACAGACAGTGGGGAGGTGACACAGGCACTACCTTAGCTATTCCCCAGTACTGTTCTCCAGTAGCTGTTCCCCAGTACTTAGTGTTGTCACTTCCCCACTGTTTGTAGAAATACTGTCTTTCATGAAACTTAGGAACCAGGGTGAAGGGTGTGGAGGAGTGTTGGCCAGCAGGAGGTGAGCGGCAGGCAAGCAAGCAAAGCTTCTTCTGTATTTACAGCTGCTCCCCATCACTCCCATCACTGCCTGAGTGCTACCTCCTCCCCACCCCCAAATCCATGGAAAACTTGTCTTCCATGACACTGGTCCCTGGTGCCAAAAAAGGTTGGGAACCACTGTTCTACCAGATGCATTGGAGATGTTATGCATGCATAACATATAAACATCTTTTATATGTTATTTTTCCTTTCTTTCTTTTTGCTTCCCTTAGGATTCTTTCTTTATCTGTGATCGTTGGGAGTTTAATTATTAAATGCCTTGCATAGTCTTGTTTGGGTTAAATCTGCTTGGTGTTCTATGACCCTCTTGTACCTGAATATTGATATCTTTTTCTAGGTTCTCAAAGTTCTTTGTTATTATTTCTTTTAATAAACTTTCCATACCAGTCTTTCTCTACCTCCCCTTTAAGGCCAATAATGCTTAGATTTGCCCTTTGGATGGCATTTTCTAAATCTTATAGGCATGCTTCATTTTTCTCTTCTTACTATGTATTTTCAAATAAGCTGTCTTCATGCTCACTAATTTTTTCTTCTGCTTGGTCAATCTGCTGTTGAGAGACTCTGATGCATTTCTCAGTTTGTCAATTGAATTCTTAAGCTCTAGAATTTCTGGTCATTTTTAAAAAATTATTTCAATCTCTTTGTTAAATTTCTCTTATAGGCTTCTAAATTCCTCCTCTGTGTTGTCTTGAAGTTCATTGAATTTCTTCAGGACAGCTATTTTGAATTCTTTGAAAGTTCATATCCCTCCATCACTCCAGGATTGGTCACTGGTACTTTATTTATTAATAGTTTGTTTGGTGAGATCATATTTTCCTGGATGTTCTTGATGCTTGTGTATGTTTGTTGATATCTGGGGATTGAAGAGTTAGGTATTTATTTTAATCTTCACATCCTTGTACATGTCTTCTTGGGCCCCTTGCAAGAGTTTCTACAGGCTGCATTCCCAGGATTATTCTTGGTAAGCTTGGAGATACATAGCCACCAAACATGGCTGTACCAGTGGCCTTCCTCCTGAGTCTTTCCTATTTCCCCAGTACTGAGTGTTGTCAGAATTTTTAACTTTGTCCAATATGATAGGTGTGAAAAGAAATACTATTGTTTTAATTCTATTCTCCAAATACTATTGAGGTTGAACACTTTTCGTGTTTATTGGTTACTTACATTTCCTGTCAATTCATTTCCTTTGCCTATTGGGTTGTTTCTGTTTCTTGGAATTCTTCAATCATTGACCTATTATATTTGTTGCAAATATTTTCTTTGTGTATGTACTTATTTTTTTAAACATTTTCAGGGTACTTTGACAGAACTTTTAAATATTGGTGTGATCAAATATGTCTATATTTTTTTATGACTTCTGCTTTCTGCATTTCTAAGGAAGGGTTTCCCCCACCTACAAAATCATAGAAATATTTGCCTATATTTTCTTATAGTATTTTTAAAGTGGGTTTTTTTAAATCTTCAGGCTATAATCTAATGCTTTTTATTTATTTTTTTTTTTTTGGAGACAGAGTCTCACTCTGTTGCCAAGGCTAGAGTGCAGTGGCATCATCATAGCTCACTGCAACCTCAAACTCCTGGGCTCGAATGATCCTTGAATCAGCCTCCTGAGTAGCTGGGACTACAGGCACGTGCCACCATGCCTGGCTCATTTTTCTACTTTTTTGTAGAGACTGGGATCTCATTCTTGCTCAGGTTGGTCTGAAATTCCTGACCTTCAAGGAATCCTCCTGCCTCAGCCTCCTAGAGTACTAGGATTACAGGCATGAGCCACTACTCCTGTCCCGCAATGATTTTTGTGTGTAGTATGAAATAGGGGCCAAAACTTATTTTTTCTCATATGGTTAGACAACACCATCAAATTCATTTTTTCCCCGCTAATTTGAAGTGCCACCTTTAATATATATCAGCATTTCATAACTATCTGGCTCTATTTCTGAATTTTATTCTATGAATTTTATCCTGTTCTATTCTTACCCTAATAACCTACTGTTTTAGTAACTATGGCTTTATAATATGTCTTAATATTCAGTAAGGAATTTTGCCTACTCTGTGTTCTTCTTTCTTAAAATTTTATTTAATCATTATTCCTCCATATTTACTCTTTTAGAATCAGTTTATTTCATTACACACAAAATATTATTGAGATTTTTGATGGATATTTAAAATAAATATGGAAAATATAAGATTATATATTATTTATTCCTAAAGCTTTCAAGATATATTATTTTGTATTCCCTGTGTATTATTCCTATTAGATAAGGAGTAGGGTAGATCCAAACTATTGTGGGACCTAAAGTCTATACAATTTGGAGGCCTCTCTAGGGATAATTATGAAAATAATGAATGCAATAGTAGATGCTGTGTTTGGAGAGGGCTGTGCTAGGGAAGTATCTCTAGCTTTAATAGCTTCATGGTAAACCCACTTCTGATAAGCAGTCTCACTTAGAGAAAGTCCTGGTAAATTGTGCCTTCACTCCCACTAGAGTAAATCACTAGTTCATAACTTCTAAGTCACTTAGGTGGTGTAAACCATAAAATAACAATTAAATTTTCAGCCTCAGTCATATTTTTACTTGTATGTTACCTAATACCACTGCCTCTGCTTTCCCTGGGATAGCATCTCATATTTGAGGATCTCAGGGTACATTATGAACAGTAACTAATTAAAGCTCACAAAACCCCAGAGACACTGGAAAGAGAAATATAGCATCACCTCGCCCAGTTCTGAAATGCAGCCACCTCTAGGGACAAGAATGGCAGCTGCTTAATAATAGACTGCAATACCTCATGACAGTTTAGCCAAGGCAATTAGTCATTGTAGTTGGTAATTGTCTCATGAACATTAGACTGTCAAACAGTTAAGTCACCAGGGTTATTAGTTCATCACAAATCTGATCCAATCTTTAACACTTTTTACTTTTTAGTAATCTTGTCCTAATTATAAAACAAATATATGCACAGGGAATGTCTACATTTCTTTCAGTTGCATTTTTTTAGTTCTTCAAATTTAAAACTTAAAATAGAAAAGAAGTATATTTTTTAAAAAATAAAATATAACTTAAGAATAGGAAGTTGATATAAATGTTTTCTTCATTCACAAGTTTGCTGCTGAGTAAAGCTAATCATTGATAGTAAAAGTCAAAATAGTGGATACTTTTGAGAGGAATATTGACTGGACAGGGAGATGAGGGAAGCTGGTGCTGGAGATGTTTTATATATTCATCTAAGGGGTTTTTAAACAAGGGTGGACATAGTAGAAATTCACTGAGCTGTACACTTTTCGTGTGTGTGTTATATCTCAACAACAAAGTCAATTAACCTAAAAAGCATGCTGCTCTTGTCATCATGAGAATGCTAGAAACCCCACATAGTCTGCCTGGAAAACTTGCAGGGTGCAAGTCATATTCACGAGCTAGAGATGTGATACTTTTTATTTTCCTCAAAGCATCTTTCTTCAGAAGAGAGATTCTAAGTGCTTTGCCCTTCTCTTCTCAGGACGTTTTCTCCTCCTGCCAAAAGAGCTACCTTTTAAGCTGAGATGTGATTCACTCTCGTTGTACCTTTAACATTTTGCACCTCTCCAGTTATGCCCTTTATACCTCCCTGGGCATCTATTTTTTCTGTTAGAATTTCATTCTGTTTCATTCACTTACATCTTTGCAGGAAGTAAGTAGGGGGCATTAGTGATCTGGTAATTTGGGGTCGAGAGGTATCTGCAGGGGCTGTTGCCGTGGCAGACACTAGAACACCATAGGAGAGGAGGAAGCAGAAAGGACCCTGGGCTGCCTCTGGCCTTACAGTGTCTGATGTGATGGTTAAAAACAAGACAGCAGGGCAGCAGTGTCTCTAGAGCCTCCAGTGGGCCCAGGGTCCCTCCTGTGTCTGTGACAGCACTGCTGAGGCGGGACAGCCACCTGGCAGAGCATCCCAGGGATGCTCTGAGCTAAGGTGGGAGGGCTGAGAGCAGATGTCCTGGCTGAGAATTCCCCAGCAGTGGGCACTGGTGGAGGCAGAAAGCAGAGCAAGCAATGTCCTGCAATGTCCTCTCCCCATCACCCTCCTTCAGCATGGAAAGATTTGAAAAAAGAAAGAGAGGGGAAGGAGGGAGAGAGAGATGGAAGACCAGAAGAGGAGGAGGAGACAAAATGGGAAATTTTTTTCTACTATACTTTTTATTACAGGTTAAATACATGAAGTCTACCCTGATTATTTACTTTCCAGAATGTATTAAAACAGAGTGCTCAACTCCAGTTCTTCTTGCTTAGAAAATAGAAAAGTGAATATCGTGGTCACTGACAAACAACAAGTTCACAATATTTCCAAACAAAGAGCAAGCGGCCCTTGTGCTAATCCTTGGCATTAGGTGGCACTGATGTAGCTAATTGTGGTATTTTCCACCTTCTGTCTTAAGATCATTTCAAAGCCTGCCATCCAGGAAGTTGATAATCCATTGTTTGTAAACTTCAAAGTGGTCGGGGGGCGGGCACTGTCAAAGGATCCCACTGCCCAGTGACTGGCAGAGGTAGCATGGCATGGCCTCCTGCAAGCCAGGCCTGGGCCAGACCCACCATGCATTGTTTCACTTCCACAACTCCCCCAGGGGCAGCTGTCTTTTATCTCCACCACGGAGATGAGGGCACAGAGAGGTCAAGGGAAGAACTTGCCGAGGATCCCTGTGTCAGTGTCAGCATTGGGTGGGCTGCAGATACCCTGCTCTTCCCACCTCAAGGTATTGCCCTCTGGAATAAAATTCTTCAGATATGCTGTAGTTTAAAAACACATGAGCATGCTGACCAATTTCCTGTGGTTCTGCAGGTATTTATCATCTATTTTCTGTGCTATTCTGTTCTTTCTCTCACAGACGCTAAGCTCAGGAGTGGCAGCCAGAGTTTGCAAAAAACAGTCGAGGAGCCACAGGAACCTGTTGCTCCAGAGGCCACGGAAAGCACCCAGGTAAGGAAGAACATTCGCCCATGCCCAGGGTGCAGCGATGGGCCTGGGGGCTACTTGGGACATCAGGGGTCCCTGTTGCTGGGATCACTACTGAGATGTTCTAATGCCTGATGCAGAAAAGGTCTCACTAGCACTAAGGTGGCTGAGACCACAGGCTGGGGACAGCAGAGGCCTGTGTGTTGGTAACAGACAAATCACAGCCTTGCTGGTGCTCCAGAATGCAGATCAGAATGGAATGTCAGCCCTTCTCTGTCTTCCTCCCTCCCTACCGCTTGACTTCAGAGGGCTGAGGCAGATAAAGCTGCTCATTTAAAGCTCACTGGGAAATGTAGACTTTCTGAAGAAATGTACACAGTACCTGCATACTCAAATGGAGCAGCATTTTCCCTTCTTTCCTGATTGGGCCCTGCAAACTACAGAAATGCCACCATAGTTCTCTGGAGAGTGGCCGGGCTTCATTGTCCTTGCCTGGTCTCAGAAGGAGCCTTCTCCTGTACCCTCATGCCACCAGTGTGATGCTAACAGAGTGCTGTGTGTGCTGCTGTTACTGCCCTAGCCTGAAAAGGGGTATACACCCACACCAAGGGTCTAGAATCAGCCGTGTTATAAACTAGATGGCATTTGGAGGAGGGGTCCGGGAATCCAGCCATCTTTCCATCTCTGCCAATCCCTGACTACTAATGGGTTCACCATAATATAAAATTGCCCATATTTTCTGGACTCTGGGTCTTCGCATACTCCTATAGGGCCTCAGGGTATGTCCCTTGTGTCCTCAGGAGCAAGGCTACTCAGGTCCCCTCCTTTTCAGAAGACTTCACCAAGAGGGTGCTGCAAGAGTAGGGAAAACAAATTGGCTCACTTCTAGGTTAATGTTGTCAGCCTTGTACCACATCAGCACTGTGTGTGGCCAGAATCTCAGGGTGTGTTTCACACTGCATAGTTCCTTCAGCCTCTGTTCTACTGGCTTTTCTACCCAGCTGGGCCCAAAACCCCTCCACTTTCCCAGGACGGGGGCAGTGCAGTACCATTGCTTCCTGGCCTTCAGCTTCCTCCTCTCTTTTTTTCTTCTTTCTTGTTTTGAACAAAACAATGTTCCCCTTTACCCATCAACTCATGCAAAGAAATTCTGGGGAAGAAGAGGAAGGAAGGAAGACCTGAGTCTTAGCACTAGGCCACTTGGATTATCCTCCCTGATTTTCATGTTATTTCTATGGAAAAATGCATTCTGATCCCCCGAACCAAAAAAGAACCCAACCTATAACACTACAAGTACTGATCTATTCTCTGCACAGAGATTGGGTGCTCCTGATGGTCAGGCACTCTGCTAGGTGCTGAGGGTACCCAGGGGACTAAAACACAGTCTTAGCCTTCAAGCGGTTATGGGATGGCGGGAAGAAGAGAGGTCTCCGATTAAGTATGTGGAAACAGGATGGGAAACATCCCAGAAGAGGGGACTCAAGGGAGAACTGAACCTTTTAAAGAAGATTGTATGGCATGGATTAGATTGAGGGAAATGAAGCTGATGAGTGGGACTAATAAAACAAAAGTACAAGTGACTTCTTATTCTGCTAAGATGGAGTAACAGCAATTGGATTTACTCTCCTGCCTAAAACAACCAAAATGTGGCCAAAATATATGAAACAGCAGTTTTCAAGATACTGCTCATCATTGTAACAAAGGACAGGGATGCCTGAGAGATGGGAAACAAGCTAAGTGAATCCTGTGACTGCCCCAGTTTATTACCTTGAGAGAATTTCCAGGCCACAACACAGGGCAAGAGGAACCTGTGTTGTTCTGAGTTGAAGAGACAGATTTTTAAGTTCATGGAGACTAAAGCCACTAAAGTTTGAAGGACAGAGTACCATAAAGGAGAGAGCTGCACAGAGAGAAGCATCATTGGTCAGCAGAGGATCACTCTTGAGTATTCCAGTGAGTGCTGATCAGACCATGTATGTGAAGAAACTAAGGTCAGGCTGAGGAAAGAACCTTCCCAGAAAGATTAGACTTAACAGTGCCTAGTGTTTATACAAGGTTAGAAGTAGTACCTGTTCTCACTGACCAGACTGGAAAATCTTACGAATCAGAAGACACTGAGAGAGTGCAAAGATGAGTTTTTCTCAGTAGTGGGGAATAATTAGCTCTAGAGAGGGCACTGCCAGTTATGTTTAACAGATCATTAGAGCAACCAGAAGGATCAAACTGTTTCCGAGAAACTTAACTGAGTCCCAGAACAAAGTTTAAGACTATTTGTAGGAATACAAAATTACCCAGCACCCAACTAGGTAAAATTCACAGTGTTCGGAATCCAGTAAACTTACTAGGTGCTCAGAAAACTGGGACTATATTAATATGATGCATAAGATGGAGGTAAATCAATCAATTGAAACCAACCCAGATATGAAAAAATGTTAGAATTAGTGGTTAAAAACATTAAAACTGTTATTATAACTATATGTTCCAAAAGTTAAGGAGAGACATAAGAAGATATAAAAATGCCCCAAATAAAACTTCTAGAGGTTAAAAACTTGAATACATGAGATGAAAAATACAGTGGAAGGATTAACCACAGGTTAGACATTGCAGAAGAAAAGATTAGTGTACTTGAAACAAAGATAAGTGAGAATTTTTTTAAAAAGGTCAACAGGAGTTAGAGACGAGCCTGAGCAAGAACAAGACACCATCTCCACTGAAAATAGAAAAATTAGCCAGGCATGGTGACTCGCGCCTGTGTCCCAGCTACTTAGAAGGTTGAGGCAGGAGGATTGCTTGAGCCCAGGAGTCTGAGGTTGCTTTGAGCTATGATGATGCCACTGTGCTCTAGCCCAGGTGACCAGAGCGAGACTCTGTTTCAAAAAAAAAAAGAAGTCGGAAGTCCCTGTAAGCTTTGGGACAACTTTAAGGACCTAATATATGTGTAATGCAAGTTCATATAAATAGAGAGGTTGAGACAGAAAAAAAATATTTGAAGAAATAATGACAGAAAAAATTCTAAATTTGATGAAAACAGTAAACTCATAGATACAAGAAGCTCAGCAAAAACAAGAACATCAAGAAAACTAAACCAAAGTCAATCATAATCCAATAGTGACAAACAAGTGATAAGGAGAAAATCTTAAAAGAAGCCAGGAGTGGGCGTGAGGGAAATCAAAGTTAGGAACAGAGGAAAGAAGGAAAAATCATTAAGAATAACAGCAGATTTCTTGTTAGAAATAATGCAGGCAAGAAGACAGTTGAATCACATCTTTAAAGAACTGGAAGAAAATAAACTAGCACCCTAGAATTTTATACCCAATAAATATTTTTCATTCAAAAGTAAAGGTGAAATAAAGACTTTTGCCTACACACAAAAGGTGGAAGGACACAATACCAGCAGACCCACATTACAGAAATGTTTAAAGAAAGGTTTTCAGACAGAGGGAAAATGATACCAGATGGAAATCTGGAGCTACACAAAGGGATGAAGAGCACTAAAATAGTAACAAAATAGGTAAATGTATAACATTTTGTCTTTAATATTCATATCTCTTTAAAAGATAATTGACTTCTTAACAATAATAACAACATAGTGTGGGGTTTATAACATATCAAATGTATGACAATAATAGCACAAAGACTTTGAGGGGGGAAATGTAAGTGTACTATTTTAGGGTTCTTATACTATACCTGAAGTGGTATAACGTCATCCGAAGATAGTCTGTTGTAACTTAAAGATGTACACTAAGGTTACAAATCAAATTCAGAGAGTTATATCTAATAAGCCTACAGAGGAGACTAAATAGCATCATAAAATACACAGTTAAACCAAAAGAAGCCAAAAAGAGAAGAAAGAGGGAAAAAAGAACAGATGGGACAAATAGCAAGATGATAGACTTAAATCCAATGATGCCAAGGACTGCATTAAATGTAAATGGTCTAAATATCCCATTTAAAGAGCATATAAATCAGATCTTAATTTTATAATATACTGCATTTGCTGGTGCTATTTTTATACAGTAAAGCAACAGATTTGCAGTAAAATAAGAGAATTTATAATAATACAGCTTCATTAATCATGAAAAACAACAAGCATACAAAAACACCATTGACCTAATTGACATCTATAGAATACCACACCCAGCAACAGCACAATATGCATTTTTCTCAAGTGCACATGGAACATTTATCAATATAGACCATATTCTAGGCTAAAAACAAGTCTTAATAAATTTAGGATTCAAGTCATCTAAGGTAAGTTGTCTCACAACATAAAGATGTTCCAAGAAAATGACACTAAATCAATATTCCTCATGAACATTAATGAGAAAATTCTGATAAAAATTTTAGCAAACTGAATCAATATACAAAAAGGATAATACATCATGACTAAGTGGGGTTTATTCTGGGAATTCAAGGTTAGTTTAACATGAGAAAATCAATGAGCGTAATTTGCCATATTAACAAATGAAAAGAGAAAAACCATGTGTTTATCTTATAAATGCATAAAGGGCATTTAAAAATCCAACATCCATTCCTCATAAAAACTCTTAGAAAACTAGAAATAGAAATTCCTCAATTAATAAAGGTTATTGTTGGAAAACCTACAGCAAACATTATACCTAATGGTAAAATACTAAATGCTTTACCCCTAAAGTCAGGAACAAGACAAGAATGTCTGCTCTCACCACTTCTATTCAAAATTGTACTGGAGGTTTAAGCCAGCACAAAAAGACAAGAAAAGAAATAAAAGGCATCCAGATTGGAAAGGAAGAATTAAAACTGTCTTTTATTCACAGACAACATGATTTTCTCTGTAGAAAAGTCTGATGATATAGCAATATTGGGCAATTAAAAAAAAAGGAAAAACCTGATGGAAGCTACAAAACAGCTACTAGAACTAATAAATTATTTATCAAGTTTGCTAAATATATACAGTAAAAAAACTTTATTATAAAGTAATATATAAAATTCAGTTGTATCTCTATATAATAGCAATAAATGATCAGAAATTGAAATAAATATCATTTATAATAGTACAAGTATATTAAACACTTATAGGTAAATCCAACAAAAGTTGCTCAAGACTTGTATACTAAAACTATGAAACATTTCTGAGAGGAACTAAAGAAGATTTAAATAAATGGAGAGATATGTTCATGGGTTAGAAGACTTGATATTGTCAAGATATCAATTCTTCCCAAACTGATTTATAGATTCAGTAAAATCACAATCAAAATTTCAGCAGGAATTTTTATAGAAATTGAATTGATTCCAAAATTCGTGTGGCAATGGAAAGAACCTAGAATAGCCTGAACAACTTTGGAAAAAGAACAAAGTTATAGGACTAAATCTAACTGATTTCAAGAACTAATTATTATAAGTTTCTTGTAATGAAGACAGTGTAGCAGTCATGTCAAGGTCAATAAATAGATTAATGAAATAAAATAAAAAATTCAGAAATAGACTCAATACATATAGACTACTGATTTTTGACAAAAGTACATATAGTGGAGAAAGGACAGTTGTTTCTAGCTGAAACAATTGGATATCCATACATACATAAATTTAAAAAAAACTCAATCCATACCTCATACCATACACAAAAATTAACTGCAAGTTAATGTAAAATAAACTTATAAAACCTCTAGCAGAAAATATAACACAGGGTAAAACCTTTGTGACTTTGGGTTAGGTAAGATTTCTTAGATACACAACATCAAAAGCACAACACACGCTCACGCCTGTAATCCTAGCACTCTGGGAGGCCGAGGTGGGCGGATCGCTCAAGGTCAGGAGTTCGAAAGCAGCCTGAGCAAGAGTGAGACCCCCGTCTCTACTAAAAATAGAAATTAATTGGCCAACTAAAAAAATATATATAAAAAATTAGCCTGGCATGGTGGCACATGCCTGTAGTCCCAGCTACTCGGGAGGCTGAGGCAGAAGGA
>CAUYRT010063753.1:0-47801 GCA_963574885.1 Lepilemur ruficaudatus | reverse complement strand
CACAAAGACATTCAAGTGCACAGCCTCTATAAACGGGTCAGAACCAGTCCATGGTCAGTGGCCTCTTAGGAGAAAAGTACTGAAAGCAGTCCCTTATCCAATCAAAGCTGTAGTTATTATTTGTGGAACAGGGGGTCAGTTATCTGGTGTCTGGTGGTGAGCTGCAATTGTTTCATTTGCTTATCTTGAGGCCAGGGCTTGTTTAGCTGCTAGAGAAAAATTTAAAAAAATAAAAAAACCTTGTGGCCAGGCGCAGTGGCTCACACCTGTAATCCTAGCACTCTGGGAGGCCAAGGCGGGAGGATCGTCAAGGTCAGGAGTTCCAGACCAGCCTGAGCAAGAGCAAGAACCCCGTCTCTACTAAAAATAGAAAGAAATTATCTGGACAACTAAAAATATATAGAAAAAATTAGCCGGGCATGGTGGCGCATGCCTATAGTCCTAGCTACCTGGGAGGCTGAGGCAGGAGGATTGCTTGAGCCGGGGAGTTTGAAGTTGCTGTGAGCTAGGCTGACTCCACAGCACTCTAGCCCAGGGAAGACAGTGAGACTCTGTCTCCAAAAAAAAATAAGACTCAATCAGAAGATCTCCCCTGTCCAGCTTCAAGTATGGTGGTTTCATGTATTTTCACAATACCTATATTACAGCACTTATTGATGTACTGTATTGTAAAAGTACTCCCATTGTAACCCCCTTGAGGTACAGACTGCATATTATTACCTTTTGTATCCTCAAAACCTAACATTGTTAAATACTCAATAGACAATTAGTGAAAATGCTCATACCTACCCTGTGACTTGTGCAGGCTACATAAGCACTCTGAGGTTCCACATCTAAAGTACTTACATGTGGGAGGGAGGATAATGCCATATCTAGCTCATAAAGTTGTTATATAGATTAAATGAGATATCATGAAACTCTTAGTATAGTGTCTGCCACATAGAAGGACCATTTGAATGCCTGCTATTTCATATCTTAGTTACCTTATCTTATACTGGGAAATGTAACATTGTGACCAATATTAGGATGAATGCTTTAGCAACCATGCTGTCTTTCTCAGGCATCTGGAAGTCACTGGTTACATTCTGACCATCATCAGCAAATATTTGTTGTGTACCTATTATGTGCAGAGGTCCTTACTAAGGGCTGTGATAACTGAGCTCCCAGAATACAATAATAGGAGCAAACAATAAGACAAAAACCTGTGCCAATATCTAAGAATATTATTAGTTTTTCTGTATAAACAGTATTTTCCAAACTACATTAAGTTTTTACTTATAACAGTAACTTTTCAAGAAAATTACTAATGGGAAAAGTTCAAAATAAACTCTTGTCATCAAGTAGACCGATAACAGGAGGCAGTTCCAAAATTCCTTGTTCCTATTCTTAAGTTTCACTTTTGCTTAGAAGGACTGCTCACAAAGGATATTTAACCATGATTAGGAAAGAGACAGATGACCTTTATTTGTCTCATGGCAATTCCCTAGGTTTTTTCCAATTAGTATTTAATTTTGTAGCTCTGACAAACGGCCTGAGTTTGTTTCTCTACAAAATAGAAGGCTGAATGGTATATTTACCCTACAATCTTCCTTAAGACAGGATAAATTACACACTTCTTAATCACACTGGCCCTGTAGAATTACAGAACTGCAAGTCACGTCACCTAGTATTAGAAAAGGAAGCTGTGCCCTTAAAACCATTTTTCCCCTAACAAATCCAAAGGTCACAGTCCCAGTGAAGTTTGTGCATTATACTTCATTGCTTTTAGTAGCTGCAGAGAGACCTCTAGCGCTGCCTCAATAAGCCGAGTTTGCAAATAGTACCTGCTAATGTCACCTTAACGAGACAATGGCAACACGCTGAGTAGCAACAAACTGAGTGACCACGATGAATGTTTACAGTTTTGCAATCACTTGGAAATCCTACCAGCTTGGAGCAAGAGGATTTAGGAGGACGTATGAACCTATGCATCCAATTTATTTCAGTAAAACATGTCAAAGAAATTATCATCCTGTGCACACTCCCACTCCAAGAAAGGCTAAGAAAACAGGTCCTGTGCGCGGGGATCGCAACAACCTCTTTCCCGAAGCCTCCACACAATAGATGGCAAACTATTGTCCACCTTCGGCTCGCTCCAAATGCCAGCAGTAGCAGGAGTACGAGCTGGAAGAGCTCAGCGCGACTAGTCCAAAGGACAGCATCGGAATATGAGAAAATGGTCCTGGCGCATCCTACCCTCCCCCATCCATCACCCTCAAACAAGTCGGTTACCCGGCTGGTCCCCACCCCCCTCTGCGGGCCGCCACCGCCCGCCTGGGCCCGGCTCACGGAAGGTAGGAACCGGGACCCGCAGAGCCGAGGCTCCATGTGCGGCAGCGCGGGAGGCACCGAGGCGGCTGCCCCGGGCGGAAGGGTGCACGGGCAGCGGGCGCAAGCTGCCACCGCCCCCTCGGAAGGGCGGTCGGCGGGCCGGGGCGGCAGCATCCCAGCTCGTCCGCGCGGCCCCGGCCCGCGGACCCCGCCTCAGCTCCACATCCCTTCCTCGCCGACACCAGGCCGCGCCCGCGTGACGGGGCCGAAACCCCGGCGTTTCCAGGTCCCGGCGCCGGCAGCTCCGGAGGGTGGCTGCAGCCCAGCCCGCGACCCGCTGCCCGCTCCGCCCAGCCCGGGCCCACGGTGACGGGAGGCGGCGGCCAACTCCGACCGACCACAAGCCGGCGAGAACAAGCCCAGCGCCGGCCCCCCGCCCCTCCCTGCCGCTGCCCGGCCGGCGCGGCCGGGCGGGCCCCGACCGCGGAAGCGCACTCACTTCCACATCGCGGCCCTTGTTCTTGAAGCTCTTGATGCGGTGGTTCTCCAAGCTGGGGTTCTCGGCCATGGCTGCGCGCGGCTCCGGCGGCGGCTACTCCTGCGGCTGCGGCGGCGGCGAGTCTTGGCGCGGGAGGGGGAGGGGGAGAGCGGCAGGGGGAGGGAGGCGGGGAGGAGGAGAGCACGTTCCGTGACGCCTCCGAGCGCGAGGTGGCAGCAGCGCCGGGGGAGGCGCGGGCCGACTGCCGGGCCGGGCGGGGCGGGAACGGTGCTGAGGAGCGGCGCGCGCCCGCGGAGGCTGGGGACACGTGACCGGGGGCGGTGGCCGGCTTGGGCGCTCGCCGGGCGGGACGTGCCCGGTTGTTTCTCGGGATGACCCCGCCCTGCTCCTCACAGGGATTCTCCACAGCCCCTCGGTAGTGCAAGTCTGGTGCCAGAAATGGAGCCGGACTTTGCGGCTTTTACTGACACCCAGGCGCGGGGCGGCGGTCGGCAACTACAGTTCCCAGAATGCCAGTCTCCGGCCGGAGTAAGGCTCCGTGAGGAGAGAGAACGAGGAGAACGCCGGGATCCCTGTGCGCGCGGCTCTCTGCGCGGCGTGCTGTGAGCGGCGGCCGCGAAGCCCCGCCCCCAAGGCCGCCTCTGGACGGGGGAAAGGGAGGAGCTTCCCTGGAGATGGCACCTTGCGCCCTATCAGGAGGGAGGGGGCGGGGCTTCCTGGAAGCGCACTTTACTCCCTGTAGCTAGAAAATTGAAAAAAGAACCAGCGTGCGTGCTTTGCTCTGCCGCTTTTTTCTGGTCTCCTCTTATAGCAGCCTCCCTCATTCGCTGTTCCCTCGCTCTGCTTTAGTTTTATAAATAGCACTTATTTCCACCTGACTTGTACATAGGTATGTATGTGATATGCGTGTTTATGTGTGTGTTACCTGGCTTCCCGAACTGGAATTAAGCTCAATGAAAACAGAAACTTTGGTTGTTTTACTGCTGAATCTGTCGTGTAAAACAGTGCCTGGCACATCGTACGTACTCAATAAATACTTGTTGAACAAATTAGCACTCTAGCGTCGCCCGGTTTCTTCATCATCCTTCCAAGCCCCATACTGGTCTGGCAGCTCCTGTATTTCTGTGCCCCAACACCTCTTGTTCCACCATCACGCATAATCTTAGTCTTCAGGCAGCAGTCAAGTCCGGTCTGCAGACTCTGCAGCCTAGCATCTCCCCTCAGGCTCATGGAAGGAATTACAGAGGGAAATTTGGATGGATTACATTAATAGAGAGCTGCTTTCTGGAGCAGGTGGGTTTCATTTGATTATATGTGAAATAATTCATTTTCAGAATCAATAGTAGATATAAGCAAATATGTAATGTCATAGTACATATTATTAAAATGAACTGAGGTCAAGGGTTGGTAAAATATACTACGGAGAGATCTGTTAAAGAAGACAACCTGGTGGGACATGGTGGCTCACACCTACAATCCCAGCACTTTGGAAGGCCAAAGAAAAAGGACCACTTGAGGCTAGGAGTTAAAGACCAGCCTGGATAACATAGTGAGACCCTGTCTCTACAAAAAATAAGAAAAATTAGCTGGGCATGGGGGCACATGCCTGTAGTCCCAGCTACTTGAGAGGCTGAGGCAGGAAGATTGCTTGAGCCTAGGCATTCTTCCCCATGAAGCTGTCCCAGCATGGTACTGTGGAGGGAACTTTAGAATTTGAAAACTCAGGCTCCAGGGCTAGCTTCCTATAAGAGCAACCCCAGGCAAGTCACTTATCTTCCCTGAATCCTCTTCTCTGCAAATGAGGATTCTGACTCACTGGGTTTTTGTGAGACTCGCATTCTAAAATGCACGTGGAAGTGCTTTGACATTGCTATATTAGTATTAGTTGTTACTATCCTTCCAGCCAGGAGTGATATCTTTCTGAACCTCAGAAGAACTTTGCTTACAATTTGGTATTGCTGCAATTTGTGTAGAGTCTTTTCTCTCTTGCTCATCTGTTGCTATGGTCTGAATTTATGTGTCCCTCTAAAAGTCATATGTTGGAACCTAATACCCAATGTGGTAGTATTAAGAGGTGGGGCCTTTGGGGAAGTAATTAAATCATAAGGCTCTGCCCCCGTGAATGGATTAGTGTTGTTATGAAAGAAGTTGGAGTGGACCTGTGCCTGCAGTCCCAGCTACTCAGAAAGCTGAGCTGGGAAGATCTCTTAGCCCAGAAGTTCAAGGCTATAGTGTGCTCTGATCACACCTGTAAACAACCGCTGCACTCCAACTTGTGCAACATAGACCCGAAAATAAGAGGCTGAAGGGAGTGCCCTTGTGCCTATTGCCCTCCCATCTCTTCTGTCATGTAAGGACACAGCAACAACATGCCATCTTGGAAGCAGAAAGCAGCCTTCACCAGGCACTGAATCTACTGGTGCCTTCATCTTGGACTTCCCAGCCTCCAGAGCTGTAAAAAATAAGTTTCTGTTATTTATAAACTATCCAGTCTCAGATATTTTGTTCTAGCAGCACTGACAAACTAAGACAGCTTTAAACCCTTAAAATGTCCTGTATATAGGTTTGTGTTCCCCAGCCTAGAACAATTGGGTCCCAACGCATGCTTGCCAAATGAACAAATGAATTAATGAGTGAATGAATAAATTTCTTCCTTCCCTCCTGTTCACCTTATGGCTATTTCACTATCCTCTAAGAATACCTGAAGCAAGAAGCAAATATAAAAATCAAAGATGACATTCAGACATTGAAATGCATCAACCCAACTACCTGGCATTATTCTTACTTCAGTGATAAAGAAATTTAAAATAATAACAGCTGCCATTTACTGAATACTTATTATGTGTCAGGCATTTATATGCATTATCTCTACTGTCCCGGGAGCTCTGTGTGGTTGGAATTATCATCTCTCTCTCTCTGGGACAAGTGGAACTCAGGGCCTTGGTTCTGAGGCCTGACGAGGTATACTGTGCCAGCAGGAAAAATAGAAGCAACAAGAGCACAGAAAGACAAGTGGTTTCTGGTGTGGCCAATGTCTGGGATGGTGGTAATGAAGACCTCCATCCTCCCGCAAAGACCAAATATAGTCCTTGGGCTCTAGGGAAGCAAGGTCTCCCCTCCAAAGCAGGCCCCTCTCCAGGGGGCATCAGTCATAGAAATAGCTCTTGCAAAATAATTGAGACAATAAATAATTATCTCAGATAAGAAATAATTCACATTAAGGTATGAATGACCTTATTAAACCAAGTGAACTCCAGTGGGTGGAATGTCTAGAATATCTAACCTATTGTTAACATCCATCATCCCCTCCACACACCAGAAAACAAAAAGCAGCCCATTGGCATCCAAAAGCCAATCTCTCCTGGGAGTTATTTTGGTAAAACTATACTTAATGGGAAGTGACCTCTTCCATAAAATGTTTGTTGTAATAAAAATGAGGAGCACATTTCTTTATTGCATAAAAAAGTCATGGTAAAGATGGGGATTATGGTTATAAAATCATCATCATCGACAACTATTGAGTATGCACCATGTGCCAAGAACTATGCTAAGCCTTTACTTCAATTACTTCATTTAATTCTCACAATGATATTATCAGGTAGAAAGGTTTTGTTTTTTTTCAGATGGGGACTCACTCTGTCGCCCAGGCTGGAGTGCAGTGGTATCATCATAGATCACTGCAACCTCAAATCCTGGGTTCCAGCAATCCTCCTGCCTCAGCCTCCCGAGTAGCTAGGACTACAGGCACACACCACCATGCCTGGCTAAGTTTTGTATCTTTTGTAGAGGTGGGGCTATCGCTTTGTTGCTCAGGCTGGTCTTGAACTCCTGGCCTTCAGTGATCATCCTGCTTTGGCGTCAAAAGGGGCTAGGATTACAGGCATGGGCCACGGTGCCTGTAGAAACCATTTTTATCCCCATTTTATAGAGAAAGAAACTGACGCCAAAAAATGCTAAGTAACTCTTGCATGGTCAGGAGAAGATAGTGGCCAGGCAACTTGATTATAGGGCCCACATTTGTCATTTGTTTTCCTCACACAGAAAGATGAGGCCAAGAATACTTCTAGAACCTGTTTGTAGGAGACATACTCTGTTTATTAATATGGGGCATTAAAGATTTCAGTTTGCAAATATTTAACTCTAAAGTCCTTCCTGGAAAACAAGATAACGGGAGACAGGAGACATCACCTGAAAGTAGAAATCAAAAAGGTTGATTAATTAGTTTGATTGTAAACACACTCCTCTGTCCCTACTATTTGGGGAATTTATGATTCCCTAGGTTGGAAAATGCCTACAGAACTGAGACATCTTGCAGTAACAATACAGTTCTGGGCACATTTTTCCCCCTGTTTTCAAATTGCTATGGCCCTTACAACCAACACTGCCAATATATTAGTACTAAGTATTCCCTAAGTGTTAGTACGAGAAGACTCTTTGCTATCTAAGTTTGACTTGCAGAGCCAGTCAAACTTATCCCCTCACTCATCCCTCCACTTTAGCTTGGAAATAGAACCCACAAAATGGCCAATAGAAGTTTTTCAAAAGAAGCTTTTCCTACCTAAAATTTGTAAGTCTTTTAACTTTGAGGTCTATTTCCCTTTAAATACTGATTTTTAAGTGACCAGGCAGCGTGATATCCTACAGCTGTGCTGTTCAATACAGCAGCCACGAGCCACATATGATTATTTCAATTTCAATTTCAATGAATTAAATAAAAATAAAAATTGAGTTCCTCAGTCACACTAGTTTCATTTCAAGCGCCCAATAGCCACCATATTGTGGCTACCATAGCAGAGATATAGAACATTATCACAAAAGTTACAGCTGCCCCAGGAAGAACACAGGTTTAATAACAGACACACCCTCACCTTTCCAATTCCCACCTTCATCTTTTACTAGATTTGTGACCATGGGAAGTTTCTTAAACTTTTGAAGTTTCAGTTCTTTAAACTATAAAATAGAAATACAAATATCCACACCTGTAAGGAAGTCAATATAATGTCCAATATACTTTAAATGTTTAATAAAACTATGATTATTAATGCTTCAGGATCAAAAATTCCCTTTTTTGATCCAAAAAAGATTTTGAGATTCTAATTAGATACCAATATTTTCTTTATACCCTGAGTACTCAATAAACCTTGCTGGCTATCAAAAAAATTAAATTAAAAAGTCATAGAATACTTACATATGTTTGTCCCTTCATTTATGACATCGAACTTCTACAGGAGAAAAACAACTTGAATTGTCCAGAGAAACCTTTGACTCAGGTAGCTGTTTAAACCCATAAAATTGTCCCAAAAGATTTCTAATTCCCAAACTGTCCCTGACATTTAATTCAGGAACATATTCAGCAAATGTTTGTGTTTGTATGAGAAGACTCTTTGCTGTCTAAGTCTGACTTGCAGAGCAGTGAATTTTGCAGGCAAAATTCACATCCCACTCACCCCTCCACTTTAGCTTGGAAATAGAACCCACAAAAGTTACACATCCCAGCACTTTCAAAAGTATCTCAACTTATCTAAGCGTCTGTCCAGCGCCACCCGCTCGCCCCCCATTCAGATCACCATGGCTTGTGTAACAGCCTCCAAAGCCGGGAGAGAGCTGTGGATAATGTGCTCACTGCGCTTAATCCCCGCCACCCTCACAGAGGGGCACGTTACGGTTAGGAATGTGCGTAACCAGAGCCAAGATAAGTCCAGACTCATTGAACAATTGTTTTATCAACCACAACTGGACAAAACAACTAAAATAAAAATAACCAGGACAAGCTATGAGTAAACTACAATTCATAAGGATACGAAGTTCAAATAATTGCTAATGTCACACTCGGACAGTCCAGTTTTTTCAAGCTTCTCAAAAAAGAAAACAGAAGCAAGATTATGCAATGAGATGATACAAAAAGAGGACAATACTCCATCCTTACCGTTCACTGCCAGATTGCAAACTATAGTAATTAAAGAAATCTTTAGTTTGTCCCCCCCCCCCAGACCTTTAGTTGAGCTTTATATAGGTTTTCTTTCATACAAAAAGTACAATCCGGCCGGGCATGGTGGCTTATGCCTGCAATCCTAGCATTCTGGGGGGGCCAAGGCAGGAGGATGGCTGGAAGCGAGGAGTTCAAGTCCAGCCTGAGCAAGAGCAAGACCTCGTCTCTACAAAAAACACAAAAGTGTCATGGTGGGTGCCTGTAGTTCCAGCTACTTGGGAGGCTGAGGCAGGAGGATCGCTTGAGCCCCAGAGTTTGAAGTTGCAGTGAGCTATGATGACACCACTGCACTCTACCTAGGGCAACAGAGCAAGACTCTATCTCAAAAACAGAAAAACAGTACAAATATAGGGAGTTATCACTCTTGGAACGCTACAGCTCAGTAGCTGATGGGAACACACTGGGGCAGGTGAAAACAGGTAAGTAGAATGATAGAAGAGTGTTTTCTGATGCACAACATGAGCAAATACAGTTCTAGTCACTCTTTCAGTGTCAATCAAAAAATCTGAACCAACCCAACCCCTGCCATCTAAAATATTGTGGGAGAAAAAGTCTTTATTAGTGATCATTTGTTTACGATAGAAATGATAATAATAGCTAACATTAATGGAGCATTAATATGTTCTAAGCAATTCAGGTGTAATAACAACCCTATGTGGCACGTGGAGAACATCATCTCCCATTTTACAGATGAGTCGATTGAGGCACAGAGAGGTTAAACGATTTGTCCAAAGTCACACAGCTAATAAGTGTTAGAGCCAGAATCTAAGCCCAGCAATCTGGCTCCATTTTATACTCTCATCTCTGTTGGCAGTTGAAACAAATACGACTTATGTGAACACTGATTCCTTAGTACCCACAAACCTGTGACCATAGACTGAGACCAACATCTTATCGCTTATGGTTGTTTGTAGAAACCAGTTAAATGAGGAATCCTAAACATTTGATCGGAGCCTATGGCTGTCATCAAACCTATGTCTCCTTGGTTTTCAAAATTCCCTGTGGGGAGAGTATCTCAGCTGTCAGTAATTTTGAAAAGTCAAAAGGTGAATCCCGGTGACACTATTTTAGTTCTGAATCATACCATACTTGAAATTGGAACCGTCCATGAACTTTTCTATCTTTTTTTAAGTTACGTGAATGAAAAATTCCCCTTTGAAAACACATGTGAATGAATAAGTTCCCCTATTAAAACCCCCATTTGAGTTTCAACAGAAAGACTCACCACGGATACACCCTCTTCTCCAGCCACTGCCATGCCCGCCTGCCACAGTGATTGTCTCCAGGGTGGGGACTATGACCTCAGCCAGTCTGTTCAGAGTGAATCTCAGGGCTTTAGTAGGCATTGCCAGAAAAGCAGCTCTCTCTCTGTTGGTTTTGAACCTGAGAATATAGGAGTCTGGAAATACCGTATCTAAGGCTACTGGAACCCACTGCATAGAGCCAGGTAAAGCTGTGCACCCCTTGCCAACCAAGGGGAAGGCAAACCAGGGAAGGAGGGAAACTGATCCCTGGGACATCACTTGAGTCCTGAGCCTTTTCAATACCTTTCAAGCCAATAAATGCCACTTTTTGCTTTAAAAAATTAGTATCATTAGTGATTTATTAGTGAAAGCGTTCAAATACACCTCTTTGATATTTCTCAAGTTCATTTTCTCCTTTCTTCTCTCTGCCATGCCTTGGTTCAAGCTGATATTCCTTCTTTACAGGATGCTCCAGGTAGAGCTATTCCTGCCTTACAGAGACCCTATACACAGTGGGGTAAAACAACAATTTATTCTTTCTCCTGGGTTGGCAATCTGGGTGATTGTCCAGATTTATTAGTCAGCTTTACCACAGTAACAAATGACTCCCTAAATCCCAGGGGCTTGTAGCAACCAATGTTGCTCACTCTGCCATCACATGTCCCCTGTCACATTGGTGAGGACTCTGCTTCTGCTCCACGTGTTTTCACATCTGGGACCAAGGCTGTCGGAGGCTGTCTCTGTTCCAGCAAGATGTGTCATCCCTATGGCAGAACAAAAAGAGCAAGAAAGCAGGTGGAAACATACACAATGGACCTTTACAGCCTCAGTTCAAATATGGTGTCTGTTATGTCCTTTGACATCCCATTGACCAAAGCAAATCCCTGGCCTGGAGGGCTCCCCATAGTGGTCAGGATCAATTAGGCTGGAATCCAAGGCCCTTAGGAGAGGTTAAGTAAGATAAGAAGATATGCACGCAAACACACAGAGACAGGGAGAGACAGAGACAGAGAGACAGAGAAGGAGAATTTATATTTATAGACACACAACACTTATGGTGTGTGTATATCACTCTTGAAGCAATTTCAGTTCTTTGTGGAAGGTTGAGGGTCAGTCCCAACCTGAGATGTGGAACCAGGCCTTTTGTAGTCAGAGAGAATTCAGGAAGCCACACTCCAGACAATGAAGTCAGACTTCTGCTGAGCCTATTCTGATTATAGGCCTTAGTTCAACTAACTGATGCAGCCATTGGCCCATCTGTGGAGTCACAGTAGCTCTGTTGGGCTTCCTTGGCACCAACTGCCCATCTGCGGGGGCTGCTGCCAATTGGTGCTTGGCCCCTTGCTGTCTTCATACAGCCTTGGTCACACAGGCTTCTTCTCAAGGCCAACTGCTGGGTTTGCCCCAAGTGCAGCCGCACCCATGAGCATCTCCACATGCAAAGCAATTCTGCAGGCTGAGAATTACCCCATTTTGCAGATGTGCAAATTGAGCAGCAAAGAATTTAAGTGACTTTCTCAGAGTCAGACAATTAATTGTAGATCCGCGTTTGAACCCAGGGCTGCAATGGAATTCTGGCTTCAATGTCCTTGCTGTCCACGAGAGCAGAACAAAGACCCAAAACAAAGAACCAAAGAAGATTGAACAGGCTTAAAATTTACCAGATGGGTAAATAACTTCTTGTCCCTGTAGTAATTGAAAACCATTACAAGGTTCTAAGGAGAAACGTAATTTCTGCCCTTGGCTATCTTGAAAAGATAAAATAAAGCAATTCTTGCAGCACTTGGCTGAGGATGTGGGGGCATTTTTAAGTGTCTGAATGAATGAACACAGTCCATGCTGCTGAGTTCTGGATGCCCAACCCTTTAAACGGAGCCTGGGGAGATCTTCACTCAACAGCACACATTTGCTGAGGACCTGGACCCTGCCCTGAGAAAGGGGGTTCCTGGCCAAGAAGTTGGATAAACAGGTATTTTTGCCACAGTGTGCTAAGTGCTATTATGGAACTATGAACACAGGCTGTGGAAGTGCTGGTGGGGGAGAGAGGCGGGCAGAGTAGATGGTAGAAAACCCCCTGACTGAGGTCATCCCTGTGTTCCAGGACAGTGCAGTCACTCATGTTCAAAACAAGGACCCTGAGTCATGAGCAAAGAGCTAAAGTGTGTTCAGCATGCACCATTTAACAAGGCAGGCAATGGGGGATGTTTTGGAAATATTTCCTTCCAAAATGGTTTACAGGCAAACACTTTAGCAATTCTCAATGTAAATTTTAGGGTTTTTCATATGTTTATTTTTAAGCTTTGTTTATGGAGCACTTCACAATTTCACATGGCTTTATGTAGGTGACTTCTTCATCTAATGTAGTAATTAAGTAATTTGCATACCTTATCTCATTCAAGTTTACAATAATCCTGTGAGGTAGAAAGTTTCATTTTTTCCACTTAAAAATTGTTTAGTCCCCTTCCTCCTGGCCACCCCTCACACACACACTTTAGTTGCAGAAACTGATCAGAGAGGTTAAAGAATTTTTCCAGGATCTCTCAGTTCTTAATTGGCAGAGTTGGAATCAGACCCTCCCTGCCATGAGGCCAAGGTGCCTTCTGGGAAAGTCACTCCCAGCAAACACATTATTTCCAGGGAGAGGTGGTTATAGCTTAGTATCCTGGATCCAAATAGAGAATAGGTGTCCCTGTGCTTACAGTTGAGCATTGACAAAATGAGGGTTGAATGATCATCAGTAGAAAAGAGAACCTTTTTTAAAAAAAATGGATAATATAAAATGCTCTGTATCCTCTTATATATTTCTATAACAGAGTACTTGTTAAGGGATTTAGTTTTAAGGAGAAGACTTTTGCCAGTCTGATTATCTGTTTGGACTGTATTTTCTATAACTTGGGCAGATTTACAGATGTGCTGCAAAGTGGAAATAGCTGAACAACGTTGAATCCAGACCTTGCCACTCAGAGAGTTATCCATGCTCTGGGTGCTTGTTAGAAATGCAGATTCTTCAGCCCCTCCCCAAGAATCAGAATCCGAATCTTCATTTTAACAGCATCCTGGGGTGAGTTGCCTGCACATTAAATCTGAGCTGCTTGCTGCTCTCTATAGACACCTTTCCCTGGCATTGTCCCTCCCATTTATGAGTCTACGAAAATCAGACACATAAGCCGGTCATGTTGTGGGCTGCAAAAGATAAATTTTATATCAAAGCGACATTTGCAGTCTTTTAAACTGGGTTTATTTTAACTTTAATTTAACCTAACAGTTCTTCTTGAATAGATTTTTAGGGGGATCTGTAGTCATACAAGAGGAGGGGGAAATAATAGGGAAAAAGAAGTCAGCAGGAAGGAAAAGGAGGGTGTTTTCCCTAATGGCACAGACCAATCGTGTGACACCCTTCATGTGTTATCGAATTTCTGCTGGGGTCAGACGTGAAGCCCATTACCTGACGTGCCCGCTGGGTGGTCTGGATTTTGAACAATGGCTCCTCCCATCTGGAACCCTTTGCTATTTTGCAAACGTTTCAATGGCTCTGCTGAAAGCAAGGCAACAACAGCTGGTGAATAATCTCATTTTATATTAATAGAGCAGCTCTGACCCATCCAGGTCTCTCAATACTTTACAAAACAGAACATCCTTTCATTCCCAGGGCAAGGAAAGAAAGTCTTGGCTGTACTGCATTACAACACAAGTAGGGACACTGCAGAATAAAATGGGCAGAAAAAGTTTTTTTCTTGCAGACAGACCTCACTGGACTCTTTCAGATGAAAATTGTTATGCTAAAGGAGGATGAGAGAGAGTGTCTGCATGAAATCCCCGGACCTTACCTATGAAGAAATAACCAGAAAATAAGAAGATTCTTGCTCCAACCCTACCTCTGTTTTCTATATATGCAGCTCTGTCTGTGAAAGCGAGGTGGAGATGTCAAAGTTAGGTGACAACCCCGAAAGATAAATGTGGGCTATTTTTAATACCAGGGCTAGCTGGTGGTTTAATGTTAGTCGAGTCAAATAAAACAGAATGTGACAACACCAGCAGTTAATGAGCGCCGGTGCCTGTGCCAGTAGCATTTGCAACACTGTGGAGGATTGCAAAGGAATAAGATGTAATCTGTGATTTCAAGGAACTTCATTTTGCTGGAGGATTTCTTCAAGACAAATGACTTGAAGCAGGGGTGTAAAATGTAAACATGAAAGATATGCACCCTAGCCAATTATACTATCATTGACAGATACAAGGAAGGAAAGTTAAAATGTTTTGATTCAGCAACATTTCTGGAGATTTGGTCACAACTTTTTAAAAATTTCATGGGGAAAAGTAATGCTTTCTTTAACATTTAATTAGCTGAATTGAGAATTCCTGCTCAAATTCTCTCAGTATGGAATGGATGGAAGTTGCTAGAAGGGAATGGTTACATGCCCCAGAGTAAGTAAGCTAGTCTAGGACCAGACACAGAGACTGGGGTGAGCAATGAGGCCTGACTAGGGAGAAGTGGGGAGGATGGAGGAAATTTCTTATATTTAATAACAAAAGTTCATAACCTCTCCCCTTTGGGTCAGGACCCTGTGAGGGTTAATTTTATGTCTCAACTTGACTGAGCCACAGTGCCCAGATATATGGTCAAACATCATTCTGGATGTTTCTGTGAGAGTGTTTTTGGACAAGTGTAACATTTAAATCAGTGAATTTTGTGTAAAGCAGATCGCCCTCTCTAATGTGGGCGGGCCTTGTCTAATCAGTTAAAGGCCTGAATAGACCAAAAGGCTGACTTCCCCCAGCAAGAGAGAATTCTCCAGCCTGACAGCCTTTAGGCTTGAACTTGGCATGGCTCTTTCTAGGTCTCCAGGCTCCCTGCCCACCCTGCAGATTTTGGACTTGCCAGCCATCATAATCATGTGAGCCAATTCCTTAAAATAGATCTTTCTCTCTCTGTACACATCCCATTGGTTCTGTTTCTTTGGAGAACTTTGACTAATACAGACCCTTTTGTGAGTTTCTAGAAGGAATAGTTATTGAATGCCTTCTACGTGCCAAAGTAGGGGCACTCTTCCTAGAAAACTGCATACAAACACAGCATTTTACATATGGTTTCCAGGGAACCACCAAACCATCCAAGTATATCCATGGGCTTCCTTCCTCCAATTAAAAACCCTGGGCCTCCAGCTAGCAAAGGGGATATAGCTGAATACTTCCCCGGCCACATGTTCCTGCTCTGAAAGCAGTTACCCCTGATGGGTGAAGTAAGGAGTTACCTGCACAGAGTTATAGAAGGGCCAGCTAGGCACAAATCTCCCTCTCCCTCTCCCCACGAGGGACCAGGAATTTCTACCATTAGCATCAGTGCTCTGAGTGGAGGCCTGTTCACTGAACTGGAGCAAGGCATTGTTTCCACACATGGTGTGGCCGAGATAAACACCAGGCTGCCTTCCTTGGCACTCTGCTCATTTCCTCCTCCTCGCTGATGGACAGTGAGTGAAGCTGATGTGTGTCACCTTCAGGCAGAGGCCACTCAGATGGGGATGCCTTTTCAAGCTATTTCTTTCCTCACAGCAGACCAGTAAGGGACTTCCCAAGGGTGATGACAGAGGCCCTAGATGGAAGGAACCTGAAAGCCCAAGGGGCCAGATCTCTTCCTCCTCCACTCCCCCACCAGGCCATGACAGAAGAAAGAAATCAATCTTTGTTTATGTTATTTATGTTAAATTAGTAATTTATGTCAAATTAAAATCTGGGATTTGTTGGTCAGCCTATCCAGATTAATGGACATGGGAATTTTACCATTAGGAGAAACATATTAGTAGAAATACTAGACAAATGCCAACTAAAAAACCCTACTATGATTTAAACCATTATTATCGTAGCAGAGACTAAAGGCAGGGTCTTGAGGAAATAGCTCTGCTTAGGACTAAAAAGTTCAAACTCAGGGATGGCATGAGAAGACCAGGCTTCTGCTGCACAAGTCCAGGAGTTGCCATTCACACAGATTCTGTAGTTTTCTGGGGTTATGCAGTGCACAGCCTGCCCATCTGTACAAAGGAAACCTGCTCATGGGAGTGGCAAAGCAATGCAGAAGAGGTGGGAAGAATTCAGAGAGAGAGGACAGTGACACAGAAGCACTCTGTGCCTCACTCACGGTTTCATTCCCCGGTCAAGCGCTGGCCTGATCACTGCTGAGATACCCGAAAAGTCTCCCCCCTTCTCAACAAATCAGATTCCAGGACAAACCCTGACTTTTTGCTCTTTTGTCCATGAAGAAAAGCATATCTTCCCTAAAATAGTTCTTGTAGGGTTTACCTTAAATAATTGGTTATTAAAGGAAAAATGACCTATCTGTTGGCCCTGCAGTTAGAAAATGATTATTATTATCCCCGTTTGTCATAGAAAACCTTTCTTTATGACCCCTATGTACATGATTGGCTTCCCCCCACCCACTGTTTTTTAAAAATTTATATTATAGAACATTTCAAACATACACAAAACAGAGAAAATAACATAATGAACCATCATAAAGCTTCAACAATTATCAACATGTGGAAATCCCATTTCTTCTGTTCTCTCAACCCTTATTCCCCTCTCCCTTTTCCTACCATTTTAGTGGATTATTTTGAGATATATCCCAGATTTCATGTCATTCCATCTATATGTATTTTAGTATCTATCTCTAAAAAACAAAAACACTGGTTTTTTGTTGTTGTTGTTTTGTTCTTTTGTTTTCTGAGAGCGAGCGAGCTCTGTCTCCCAGGCTAGAGTGCAGTGGCATCATCAAAGCTCACAGCAACCTCAAACTCCTGGGCTCAAGCGATTCTCCTGTGTCAGCCTCCTGAGTAGCTGGGTCTCCAGGCCCACACCACCATGCCCAGCTAATTTTTTTCTATTTTTTGTAGAGATAGGGTCTCACTGTTGCTCAGGCTGGTCTTGAACTCCTGACCTCAAAATCCTCCCACCTCAGCCTCCCAAAGTACTAGGATTACTGGCGTGAACTACCTTGCCCAGTCAAGAATGCTGTTTTTAAGAAACATAACCATAATGTCATTATCACACATTAAAAAAAATTCCTTAATATTAGCAAACATTTGATCAGTGTTCAAACTTCCCCAATTTTCTCATAATTTTTTTTTTAGTTTAAATTAGTACTATCCAAACATGGTCCACACGCTGCAGTTGGCTAATATGTCTCCTGGTTCTTTTTTAATTTACAAGCTCCCCTGCCTTCTTTTCTATTTTCCTTCTAATTTATTTGTTGGAGAAACTGGGTCGTTTGTCCTGTTGAGTTTCCCACACTCTGAAGTTTGCTGATTGCATCCCTGTGGTGTCATTCAACATGTTTCCCTAAGCCCTGTATTTCCTGAAAAGTGTCCTGTAGATCTAGAGCCTTGATGAATTCAGGTTTGATTTTTTTTTTAACAAAGTTATTTCATAGGAAGTGTCATGACCTTCCTATTGCACCACATCAGGAGAAAATAGTGTCTGCTTGTCTCCCCTTTTTGCGATGTTAAGATTAATTAGTGGGTTCTGGTGTTGCCAGCTTGATCCATCATCACAGAGTTCCCCATCAGCATTTCCACTAACAGCTTTAACAGCCATCAGTGATCATTGCTTGGATCTCTTATTTCTAATGATTGCAAAACTATGACTCTAATGCTACCATTCCTCCTGCATCTGTTAGCTAGAATGCTTCTAAAAGAAGACCTTTCCTTCAACAACAATTTAGCTACCCTGAAATACAGTTCATATACAAAAGACAAATGCTTGATTCTTTCCCTTTTTAAACCAGTTTTCAGAGTAACGAGTTGGTTCCCTAGCAACCTGTAAAGGTGACCTATGAGAGTTTTTTTTCTGGTATAATTATAAACTCATGGGTTTTAACATAGTTGATGCATTTCAATCTATTGCAGATGCTCAAATTATTCCATCTTTGGATAGTGGGAGTCTCTTTATATTGGATCCTAACCTACGTCTTTAGACATAACCCAGTGGTCTTTGAAAACTTCCTTGATTTCTAGTGTAACGAAATGTCCATTTCTTGTCCCAGCTCTGGAACCAGCGATTATACAAGAAAGCCCTGGCTCCCGTTAGTGACAAATCAAATTTAGAGACCACAGTCACAGTAGGAAGATCCTGAAGCCTTTCTGCCCTCTCCCTCACGTCTTTGAGTCCACTTTTCCCCAACCCTTGACTGCCCCAGGCTAAGCACAAGGGAACAGAAGGTTAATGGCTAATTCATGATACAGTCATGTCTCGCTTCAGTGTATCATGGAGAGGAGGACCTTCTGAGAAATTTGTCATTTGGCAACTTCATTGTATGGGAACACCAGAGTGTCCTTACACAGACCTAGATGGTACGGCCTACTACACACCTAGGCTGTAGGGTGTGGCCTATGGCTCCTAGACTACACACCTGCACAGCATGTTACTGTATTGAATAGTGTAGGCAATTGTAACACAGTGGTAAATGTTTGTGTATCTAAACACATCTAAACATAGAAAAGGTATGGTATTATAATCTTACGGGACCAGTCGTACATACAGTCTGTGACTGACTGATTGAAACATCATTATGCAGTGCATGACTGTAATTGAAAACACTTATCAGCTTGATGCAGGTGAAGATTGAGACAAATCTCTCCTTTAGTGGAACACGTTTCATTCCCACATGAATAGCCAGCCCCTTTTCCCTAGGGCATAAAGGCCCCAAAACTATAGGTTCCAAAACTGAGAAGGTCAGGGCTGGAGCCTAATGAAGTTCCATATAAAATGTAAGGAGAGCGTATTCTTTCTCTAAAGCTATCTCTTTGAGTTCTTATAATCAAACAATTGTTTGATCGTATGGTTTTTAATCAAACATTTTTGCCCTTCAGTTTTGCCCATAAATCTAGTCCAAGACAGTGGGATATATTATCTGAAGTCATTGGTGGGGAAGAGTCTCTGACCATAAACCCAACTGATCATCACAAAATACGGTGCTCTGTAGCCACAAAAACCCTTAGATCTACCTGAATGGAAGTGGACCCATCTCCCAGACATATTAGGTGAAAAACAGAGTATTTACCATGCTACCATTTGTGTAAAAGGAAAAAAGAAGGCTTGAATATGCACAAAACATTTCTGAATCTATAACAAATTGGTATAGAGATAGAAGGGAATTCACATCACTACACACCTGTTTGTTGTTGTTTTGGCATTTTGATAATGTAAATAAATTATCTATTCAAAACAGTAATTTAAAAAAATAGGTCAGGTGCGGTGGCTCACGTCTGTAATCCTAGCACTCTGGGAGGCCAAGGTGGGAGGATCGTTTGAGCTCAAGAGTTCAAGACCAGCCTGAGCAAGAGCGAGACCCTGTCTCTACTAAAAATACAAAGAAATTAATTGGACAACTAAAAATATATAGAAAAAATTAGCTGGGCATGGTGGGCATGCCTATAGTCCCAGCTACTCAGGAGGCTGAGGCAGGAGGATTGCTTGAGCCCAGGAGTTTGGAGGTTGCTGTGAGCTAGGCTGCCCCCACAGCACTCTAGCCCAGGCAACAGAGTGAGACTCTGTTTCAAAAAAAAAAATTAATTTAAAAAAATAAAAGAAAGCACTTAGTAGACAATCAATGCTGTCCAATCAATTGATTGGTCTCAACTTTCCAAGGAGAATCATAGAGGGGAATTGAAGAAGGGTGTGTTTTTAGAGGGATACATTTATTTCCTAGGGACAGTTTTAAAAGCCAGAGGGGTTGGGGATAAGGAGAGTGAAAGAGGTGTCAACAGACACCCAGAGAAAATTGCATGTGAAAGAAATTGTGAGGTGCTGAAGTTCTCTGACACTTAGAAAATTACACCCTAGCTGTGATGCCTTTAGGAGAGGTGAGAATGCGCCTGTTTAGAAAGCCTGGGGCAGTTGACTTCATGTTCTGGAGGCTGTCCAAGGAGTCTCTTCTTCAGTCTGGAAGGGTTGTGTCAACTCCCTGCACAACCTCAATGACCTGACCTTCCTTCTCTAATAGAGGGTGAGAATAGGGGCAAAGATTCAGAGCTCAAAGGTGGGCATGGGGCTGGGAGGGTTTTGGATTCTAACACTTTATCGCTGGTATTTACCATCTTGGTGGGGAGTGGGGAACAGAGAGGAGCTTGGTTTATTCTCAACTCTGAACACAGCGAGGATAAACGGGGGTTTATAGCCAAGAAGCAGGGTGAGGGGGTCGGTGGATGGAAAATTACCAGGAGGGGACATCAAGAGTGGGATTCTTGCTAAAGTGACCTAGCAGAATTCTTACTAAAGGCAAGCCAAGGACTTAGACATCAAAGGCGGGGATGAGGAACCTGCTCAGATATCAAGGACAATGGGACCTCCAGGGTGAGCGGATCCTGACCAAACCGAAGTAGCGTCTTCTTGCCAAGACTGGGCTAGGCAAGCCAAAGACAGAACAGGTGACAAGTGGAGTCCTAGTGGAAAGAAGGCTTGGAGGACCATGACACAAGCTTGGTCAAGGAGAGAGTCTTTGTCAGAGAGGGGAAGGAAATGGTTTGGAAGGGGAATTTTAGGTGGCTCAGCAAGGAAGCAGCGTCACAAGTGTGAATACTGGAGAAGCTGGGGAGCCACCGTGCCTGCCTTAATTAGGTTTTAATATTAAGATGCCTTCATGAAATGGCTTAGGTATTTTTAAGTTGTTTTTTTCCCCCCTATAGCCTGAAATAGTTTAAATAACATAAAAAGAGAAATTATCCATTCATAAAGCAATGCTACTCAAAATGTGATGTGCAGATACTAAAATCTGAATCAACTTCATCATTAACCATACTGTTTAGTTCAGTTGATTTTTAATTTTTTTTTTTTTAGCAAGATTTTGTTGACAAAAGAAGAAATGTATTGTTGATTTATGTTCTAGCTTGAGCTCCTTAACTCGTTGCGGGTCAGTAGGAAACGGTTCTGTAACTAGCTAGTTGGAATAGCACTGCACTAAAGTGGTGGGCAGAAGACAGACGCAAAGCCACCTGTGTTTTTTCATACGTTAGATTTACATTACCTTTGTAATCTCTTCCATGGGTATCGATGTATTTAGATTTTCTTCCTTTTCCTTGGATTAATTTTGCTCAGTTTTATTTTATTAGGAAGCCATCAATTTCCTTTATATTTTCAGATACAGTGCTAGACTGTTGCACAGAATATTTTCTTTTAATTCTCTATGTCTGTTCCATATTTGTTTTGATTCCTAATGAGCAGATGGAGGCAGATGCAGTAAAAAAGACTGAGAAAAAAAGAGTCAAAAAGGTTAGAGTTGAACCAGGAGAGCTGAGTATTATTATGTTAGTTACTGGAGAAGCAGAGATATGCAAATCCTCAAAGGCCTTCAAATTTTGTCTCTTTTAATTATCCTTTTAATTAAGCATTATTAATTGCTTTTTGAAGAAGTAGATACTGCTTATGAAATAGTCTAGAAGACAGAGGCTGGTCAAAGGGTTTCACATGTGCCCTTTTGTTGATTGCATTGTTTTAAATCTTTGCTTTATTTAAAAAATTTTTCTAGGAAGGACACAAACAAGGATGTTCCCTTTGTAGTCAGAGGTTGACATCACGATTTATTTAGTAAAATCAGTACTTATATTAATATGTTACTAACGAGTTTTAACAATGTTTAAATTTACTTTTGGACTTAAAGAACAATTCATCAATTAATCAAGTTACTATGATCACTCATAAGATACAGTTGGTGCAATTTTTATTTGTAAACATCTCATCAATCTTTAAGAGACATTTCAAATCCCACTGTCTCCATAAAGCATTCCTTGGCAGATCTAACCTGAAGTCATCTCTCTCTCCCCATGAACTGAGAGAATAATTATTCTATCTATAATTAATGTGTCAATTAATTGTATTCTGCATTAGAACATCTATTACTCTTTTAAAATTTATTTTATTTTGTTTTTCTTCTTGTTAAACTTTAAAAAAAACCCTTTATTTTCAAGCGGTTTTAGATTTACAGGAAAATTACTAACATAGTGTGCCGAGTTCCCATATTCCTCCCATCTGGTTTGTCCTATGATTAACATCTTACATTATTACAGTACATTTGTTACTTTTAATAAACTAATATTGATACATTATTATTAAATAAAGTTCATACTTCATTTAAATTTCCTCAGTTTTAACACAATGTCCTTTTTCTGTTCCAGAATGCCACGTTACATTTAGTCGTCATGTCTTCTTGGTTTCTCTTGGCTGTGACGGTTTTTCAGACTTTCCTTGTTTTGGATGACCTTGACAGTTTTGAGAGGTGCTGGTCAGGTGTTTTGTAGAATGGCCCTCCGTTGGGATTTGCTTGATATTTTTCTCATGGTTAGACTCGGGTTATGGGTTTTGGTGAAGGTCACAGATGCAAAATGCCATTTTCATCCATTATATCGAGTGTACATACCATCGACATGACTTATGACTCTTGTTGTTGACCTGGGTCATCTGGCTAAAGTAGTGTTTCTCAAGTTTCTCCATAGTAAAGTTACTCACCCCCTTCCTGTACTGTGCTCTTTGAAAGGAAGTCACTATGCACAGTCCACCCTTAAGAAGTGGGAAGTTGTTTCCATATCCTTAAGGGTGGAGTATCTGCATCAATTATTTATTTATTCATTTTTTTTGGGACAGAGTCTCACTGTGTTGCCCGGGCTAGAGTACCATGGTGTCAGCCTAGCTCACAGCAACCTCAGACTCCTGGGCTCAGGCGATCCTCCTGCCTCAGCCTCCCAGGTAGCTGGGACTACAGGCATGTGCCACCTTGCCCGGCTAATTTTTTCTATATATTTTTAGTTGGCCAATTAATTTCTTTCTATTTAAGTAGAGACGGGGTCTCACTCTTACTCAGGCTGGTTTCGAACTCCTGACCTTGAGTGATCCTCTCGCCTCGGCCTCCCAGAGTGCTAGGAATACAGGCGTGAGCCACCGCGCCCGGCCTACATCAATTATTTAGAATTCTGCATGGGAGATTTATCTCTACTCCCCCATTTATTTATGCAATCACATGTCCTTTTAATCATTATCAAACAACATGAAAATATTATCCAAATATTGGCCATATGCCTCCAGCCCTCTGTTTGAAGGTGGGCATCTTCAGTGGTCTGCATGGTTCTGATCCCTGGAGGCAGCCCCATGGTTGGAGGACTGAGGATGGAGAGGTTTTACTTGCAGTAAGTTGACTCTAAGACAAATTTCAGCAAAGGGAATCTCCCCCCCAAGAGGACATTTTTCAAAGTAAAATGAGTTTCTAGTATCTAAACTAGAAACCAATGATGACAGAAATTAGAATGGAGATTTGAATGCACACAATTCAATAAGGTATTACTATCATCATCATCATCCTTATTTTAAGTTGATAATCAGAAGAATACGTCCTTTAACTTCCCAAGACCTCTTTCTCCAAATCCTGTCCTCCTTTGCAATCCATCCCAGATCATACCCACTAGTCCTTGAAGATTTTTCTCCTGGGCAACTCTTAGCAGAGCTGAGATTCCTGCTGCTTCTGTTTTTGGTTGGTCACGCCTCCTCATGCCACCTGCCACTCCCCTCGGTACTGTGGGGAGTTTCCTGATGCTTGGGGATTCCACATGTGACACTCCTTCTTTTTTTTCCTGGGTATCTGCAACATCTACAAGAGTTGCATTGCAATAAGCAATTTTGTTATTGTCACTAGGAAAAAATTTTGAAGAGTAACATTAAATTTCAGACCCTTGACTTGCTCCTACTGAGCAAGCCAGTTGATGGTAGCTCCTACTCCCTCCTCAAACTCTGCCTCTCAGGACTTTGGAGCCTTTTCATCTCTCCTAAGGCATCCCCAACGGGACCATTATTATATGACATAGTCAGCAAAGTGTAACCAGGCACTTTTATTAATTTGTTTATTCAGTAGTATTTATTCCATAGAGCTTTCTGTGTACAAACAGTTGTGTTGATCAACTGTTAGATAAAAACCTCAAAGTATTATCCTTCCCTGGAGGACTTGTATCAACAAGAGTCAAAGCCTTTTGGGAAAAAACCATTCTGAAAGTCGAATTTTAGGCAGTAAACAATGTTTGAGAAAAGACTCCAAAGGGCATTAACAACCTTCCCCGGGTCCCTGAAATTGTACTGATCTCCGGAGCATGCCTGGAAGGAGGGCCCTGGATGCCACAGCTTGATGTGTCTACAGTATGCGCCATGGGACAGCTGCCCAAGGTCAAGACTTCCTCATTAATATCAAATCGATTCTTTCGTTTATGAACATTAATAATCATAGTGTATTTTGTTCATTGTTATATGTTATATATTCATATGTTATTCATACTGTATTATGTTTATAGTGTGTAGTGTTCATAAGTATTATGTTCTTGAGTTCATTCAAGTATAAGAAGTACATCACTTTGGGTTCTCATCCTATTTCTGCCACTGGCCACTATGCGATCCTGGACAAGTTACTCAGCCTCTTTGAACCTCAAAAGCCACAGCTGCTGGGCCAGGCATGGTGGCTCATGCCTATAATCCTAGTGCTCTGGGAGGCCGAGGCGGGAGAATCCCTTGCGCTCAGGAGTTCAAGACCAGCCTGAGCAAGAGTGAGACCCCGTCTCTACTAAAAATAAAAAGAAATTAGGCAGACAACTAAAAATAGAAAATATTAGCCAGGTGTGGTGGCACGAGCCTGTAGTCCCAGCTACTCAGGAGGCTGAGGCAGGAGGATTGCTTGAGCCCAGGAGTTTGAGGTTGCAGTGAGCTAGGATGACACCATTGCACTCTAGCCCGGGCACCAGAGCGAGACCCTGTCTCAAAAAACCCAAAAAATGTGTTAGAGCCGCTGACTTACTTTACTTGCAACAATTCCCTTTGCAGGGTAGAGAGGCTTTCAGATACTTTCCCTACCTAAGAATATGGACAGTTTACACACTTGTCGAATTAGGTCAGTGAGGTCATACTCAGTAGGTATTTATGACAAGGATGGTAAGCAAATGCAGCCTTCTAGAAAAACCACAGTGGTGACCATTTTAGGCGAACAAACACATTCTTTACCACAAACATTTTAACAAAAGCAGTTTTCTCCAACAAATATGCATGGTTTTGCGTTTATAAGTCAACAGTCCTTGGAAGAGAATTACTGAAATTAAACTCTATGACAAGAAAGCTCTTTGGCCTTCTAAATAATCAGAAACCCAATGACATGATGTCCAGCTACAGAATAAATACAGATTTAACCTAAATATTTTGGTAAGCAGTACGTAAGTATTCACTAGCCTTCTCGCTTATCTCTCTACATGGAGTCATTGCTTTGTGTTCTCAAAGCAATTGTGTTTGTTTTTTCTCTTGAAGTTTCTCATTAAGTGTCATTGAACCTTGTAGTATAAGATTCAACAGTGGCATTAACCTAAATTGAATGAAAGCATTTGCAGAGAGCCGTTTTAGCCTTTTAAAGAGTCCACATCCAGCCTTGTCTCCCCACCCTGAATGGAAGCTGCTGACTCTGGGTGCTGAGGAGGGAAAAGGGTGGCACCCATAAGGGGAGCCTGAGTGCTCAGGCCGAGGGTGGCAGTCGGCAGCTCCGGGGCCACCGGATGGGGCAGACACGGTGCTGGTTTATTTGCTTTCTATTGCAATTAGGGGCCTACATTTAAAAGTCAGGCGATTCATAGGTAAACTTCTGGTTCCTCTTGGAAAATAGGTAGCTCTTTCAATCCTGCGCCTGTAATCTCACATGACAATGGCTGGGCAGTGGTGGCCCCTCAGAGTGGGCACATGCTCTCTCCTCTTGGACACAGGTCCTGCCTTGTGGTCATTTCACCCATTCATATTCTGGGCTGGCTCCTGTAGGCAGTGGTGGTGGAGTAATTCGAGGGTGGAGCCAAACCCCTGGGTGGCCCCTAAGAACAGATCAAAGGGTAGACACACACACACACACACACACACACACACACACACACACACGCTTTGCAGTCTAAGCGCCAGCCATAATGAAGTTCTCTCAGCCTTTGCTCAAGCTGACTTCTCCACTGGAAACGCTCTCTCCCCGCCCCCACCCACTTAGCCCCCTCCCACTCACCCTTCACGATGTCACCTCTGCAGGAAGCCTCCTGGCCTCCAGTGAAGGTTCTCACGGATGTCACAGAGACCCAAAGTAACAGTGGTTTAAAAACAAGCAGACCTTGATTCTCCTCCAAGGCAGAGTGCTGTCTAGTGAAGCACTTCCCAGCGCCCTGACACTGCTCTAATTGCCGACCTATCCATTAGGCACAGCAGGTGCAGTGCCTGGGCCCTGGGGTGTTTTTAAGAGCCTATGAAAATGTTTTAATTCCATTTAGAATCAGAAGTAAAAAAAAAAAAGGAATATAATAACGAATGTAGCCTGGATTATTTTTGCCATTCTACCAATGCAGTAGTAAAATATAATTTTTAATATATTTTTTTTAGGGCTGGGTGCGATGGCTCACACCTGTAATCCTAACACTCTGGGACGATTTGGGTTTGCGGGAGAGAGAACGTGAAATCTAGAGGCTAATGAGAGAAAATGGTCTCTGGCCAGAGCTGGGACCCTCCTCCCGCCGTAACAGGAGGGAAGGCAGAATGCTGACGGGGACGGAAGCAGGTTGAAGACGCGGTGATGGGAAGACAAGGCGTTCGGTGTGACTGCTTCTGGATTCCCAATGGAGTGCAAGGATCAGCGTGATGACCACAGGGTTCAGAAGGTTTGAGGAGAATGGAAAAGATGAGAATGAATGAGTGATCCAGGAAGTAAGCTGGTAGGGCAGCGCTTCTGAACTTGAATGTGGAAATGAATCACCCAGGCACCTGGGAACCTTGTTTCAAAGCACATTCAGATTCAGTAGGTCTGGGTGGGACCTGGGCTTCTGCACGTGTAACAAACTCCCCAGTGATGCCTGTGCTGTTGGCCCAGCACTACCTTTTGAGTAGGAAGGGAAGTGCTGTGGTTTGAATGCCTGTGTCCTCTTCAAAATTCACGTTGAACCTTAATCTCCAATGCAACAGTATTAAGAGGTGGGGCCTTTAGAAGCTGATTAAGTCATGAGGGTGCTGTCCTCACAAATGGGATTTGTAACCTTATAAAAGGGTTCAAGGGAACTAGCCAGATCCTTTCGCTCTTCAGCCTTCCTGCATGTGAGGACACAGTGTTCGTCCCCTCTGAAGGACGCAGCAACAAGGCGTCATCTTGGAAGCCGAGAGCAGCCCTCACCAGACACGGACCCTACTGGCGCCTTGCTCTTGGACTCCCCAGTCTTTAGAACTGTGAAATAAATTTCTATAATTTATAAATTACTTAGTCTATAGTATTTTGTTACAGCAATACACACAGACTAAGATAGGAGATGTGTAGAATTTGTGGGCATGGACCTTTGAGGTTTGTGGCCATCGATTTAAAGTGAGAATCTTCACCCCAGCAGGTGTTTTTCTCTTGCTGCTTGGGTATAGGGATGGAGTGAGGAGACAGTTGGGTTTAATCAAGGCTGAAGAGGGAGCCAAGGAGTTGGTGGTGTTTAAAAGGAAGTGTTTTTAATGATGTATCATTTAATCTGAGCTGGTAGGGACGAAAGTGAAACACTAAGAGATGACAGACAATGACAAGGTGATCGGGCCAATGAATCAGGAGTCTTCATGAGGTCAAAGACTCGTTGGCACAGGAGCATTCGAGCCACTACGCTGGAAAGAGGAAGAAGTGGTCAGGAAGTCAGGGGCTTAAAAGTGAGATTAGGGGGCGATGTGGTTGTTGGTGATGACAAGGCCAAGCCTATGACCTCCAGACTGAGAGGCTAAAGGTCACTTTAGGTGAGGAGGTCAAAGAACCCAGAGGCCAGGTGTTAAACAGGTCATTCCCCAAATAGAGACACAAGTATTTGGTGAAAATGAAGATAGTGAGCCTAACACTCAAGCCCTTGAGGAACAAGGAAGAGTGACCAGGGCACTGGCAGCTGACAGCAACCGGGAGGGGTGGCAGGTTTTCAGTCTGATGGCGTGAACCTCAAAGGAGCTTCGTGTGGCATCTGCTAGATGCTGGGATAGGAGACAGACACCGTCTCTCTCCTGAGAGCAATGGGGAGCCATGAAGGGTTGTAGGCAGCGTAGTTGCGTATCCAGTCAAGACTTTGAAAAGATCTCCTGGACTGCTGTGGGGAGAATGCATTGGCATTAGGGGCTGTTACAGTCATTCAGACCCGAGCTTGTCAAAGGGTGGACCCCAGACTAGCAGTATCAGCATCACTGAGAACTGGTTAGAAACGCACATTGTGGGGCCCCACCCCAGACCTACTGAATCAGGAACTCTGGGGCTGGGGCCCTGCAACAAGCTCTCCTGGCGGTTGTGCTGCAAGCCAAAGTCAGACAAAGGAAAATGTCACCAGATTAGGCAGCGGAGAGGGAGTGGATGGAGCGGCAGCTTGGTGGGGGAAGGATGGGGACAGGGTGGTGGGTGTGGGGTGGGGGAGTGGCAGGAGTCAGCTGTCTGGGAGGAGGAAGTGGACAGAAAGGAGTATCTGAGTGTCCTGAACCGCAGTGGAAGGGGGAGGCTGGGGGAGGGGCCGAGGTTCAGGGCAAGAGCGAGAGTTCGGATCTGTCCCTGGCACAGGGCACAAGTGTTCTAGAGAACAGGGCTGGAAAGTGAACCTGTGGGTAAGAACCACATGCTGCCCCAGCTCCTAGCAGGAAGTTCGAGACATGCTCCTGCGAGGAAGCTGCTTGCACTGCCTGCTGTGGGACATGGTGTGACAATGACATGCTGTGGCTCTGCTTGTCGATATGTCACACTGGTAGTTGGGGGCATGTTGGAAAAAGCACTGAGCTTGAAATCCAGAGGATTCGGCCCCTGGGGTGAAGTCACTTCCTAGTAAGTTATTGCACCTCTGTGAGCTCCTGTCTGCATCTCCTAGATGGGGATTCTAACTGCCTAAAGAGACCACTCTTAGAGTCAAAGGAGCTGGTGCAAATTTAGAATTGATAATTGACAAATATGAGTCAGTCTTCCAAATATTCTCACAATTATTCTAATATTCTAGTATCAAAACTGCTTTTCTTCCTGGTGGCTGCCCACTGCTGTGATACAATGGCAGTGGAAAGATGACCGGTCCTTCGGAACACATTTTGCTCTCTGGTGACAGCTTGCAACTCACTGTGTGAAGTCTTTTCTTTGGGCCTTTTGCCTATAAACATTGCAAGTACACCTGGGGAGGGAACACTCTTTACCAAAAATATTTACCACCGACCACGTACTAGTGTTTCACATCCACTTCATGTGCCTTGGAGGAGTCCTGTGCACGGGATATTGCTATCCTCACTTTTCAGATGGGGACACTGGGCTCGGAGACCAGGGGACCAGCCCACATTCACAGAGCTCTTAGAGAGCAGAGCCAGCCCTGACTCTTGCCCTGCCTGCCACTGTTCTCTCCCTGCTCCTGCAGGCTGCTTGGTTGCGCAGCGGCAGGACACCGGCACCAGGCTTGAGAAAGAGAGCTGAGCCTGGAATGAGGACAAGGAAAGGGAGCCGGAGGCCAGCGCCTGAGGATTAGATTCAGTTGACCCCACCCAAGGTACAGGAATTGTTCTGTAGACTTTCTGCTCTTCTATTATGACTTTTCAAGTGCCTCAGCCCTCCATGGCACCCAATAACATTTGCTTGGATGTTGGTGGTGACATCTTTCAACAAAGATAACAGAAGAGCAAAGGGCTCAGGGCGCCCTAGGGGTAGGTAGGCGGGCTCCCCGGGGAGGAAGGGGAATTGCCATGGCCCTGGGGTCTCTTTTCCAGGGGTCTCAATACAGTTCATTTTGCACAGGGAGAGCGTTATGTCATGTGAACTTTGGTGTGGGCCAGACAGATATTAGAGGTATTTCAAAGCTACGATAGTTGAGGACACCAGCATGTGACATAAGAGACCGGGAGAGCCAGGAAGGAGCCTGTGTTCCTTGTTTTACACACACAGAAGCCGAGGCCTTATCCACAGGCTCAGGGTTGGTGAGCACAACAGAACTTCATGTTTCTCCCAGAGAGTTCCACCAATCATTTTAATTCTCTCAAAAAGAATTGTCACAAAACCAAACACCACCAAGTCCAGGAAGAATTGGCATCTTCGGCATGAGCATAGCCTTCACTAAAGAGTGTTTTCTGAATATGCTCTTGGTCCCAGTTCTCCTGCAAGCAAGTGCCACTCTGGATCACAGGGCACTGGATCACCATGCCCTGTGGGCAGACATTGGGCCAGGGCCACCTTTCCACAGCTGTAGCACAGAGTCTTGCATGTGGTGGACTCTGAAATGTTGGCACGATGGATGGGATGGGTGGATGGATGGGTGATTGCGGGAAGGAGTTGGAGAATAAGCCCTGGACAGCCTCCAAGTACACCTTCAGTGACTAAGAACATCAAATTAACATTTGATTAGCTCTTCTGGCACAGAAGGCTACGTCTGGGAGGAAAACCTCTGCTACTGCCCAGCAGTGTAGACACCAGCAGTCAATTACATGTAGTTACCACCACTGTTTTTTAATGGGTCCTGACTCCTTCAACGGCAAGGCAGCAAACAATTAAACAGCTGCCCCTAAACCATCTTAAGTACTCCTTTGGAGTGGTTGCAAAAATCAACTGTCCTGAGGGATAAACAAGGGGAGAAAAGAGAAAAAAAAAAAAAAGGAATTAACCTGTAACGTCTTCACGTGCAGACTAAGGACAGTAAAAAAAACTTGACAGTGGATTGCAAAGAATGGCAGGGTCATTCAGGCTGCAGCGGCAGCAGCCGGGTTCAGGGCAGAGAAAGGATGGTAATACAGGCTGTGCAGGCTCTCCTTGCCTCTGGGGTCTCTTGCTGGGGCTCTTAGTAGGTCTGCAAGTCACCTGGCCCCCCTCTGGAGGGCTGGACACTTGTGGCTTCTTCTGGTCATGAAAGTGTTTTGCCGGTTTTGGAGTCAGGCAGATCTGGATTAAATTCCCATAGTTGTGTGACCTTCGGCCAGTTGCTTAACATCTCCGAGCGTTCATTTACTCATTTGGGAGGAAGAATAGGACTGTCCAGAGTAAGCGATGTAGCACGCTGGGCATCAGGGCGCTGCCGGCACGTAGAGGACGTCGCCTATGCCGGGGTTCCTGCCTGGAAGCGGCCGCGCGGAGGGTGGAGGAGGCGGCGAGCGCCACTCGCGTCCCCAGAGCCGCTCTCTGCAGGGCCTTGGCCCCGAGCGCAGCCGCGGGCTGTGGTGACAGCGCGCCCCCTAGAGGCAGAGCTCGGAACAAGAGTCGCTTCCAAGACGAGGCTGCATAAAAAGCTCTGGGGCGCGTTAAGCCAGTGCACAGCGTGGAGAGGGGGCTACCCAGAGGGGGCAAAGCCTGTGACTTCGTTTTCAGGAGGCCGAGAGAGGATCCTGCGGCTACTAGCCTGCATCCCAGGCTGCTGAGTTGACCACCGTTGCTTCACTGAAAAAGCGTCTTGGTTTGTTCAAGCAGGAAGGACTCAGATTCCATTAACATTTAGTGAGCACCTACTATGTTCCACTATGTTCCTATCTCTGTGCCGGGTACTTTCACTTACATTATGTCATTTTAACCTCTCAGTTACTCTGTAAGGGAGAGTTTGTATGTTGTTTTTCTGGTAAGGTCACTGAAGCACTCTCAGGGAAGTTAGTTGTACATAGTTGAAACCTGGCTCCATCAGATCTGTATTAGTTTGCTAGAGCTGCCGTAACGAAGTGCCGAAAACCGGGTGGCTTAAACAACAGAGATGTACTGTCTCCCAATTCTAGAAGCCAGAAATCTGAAATCAAGGTCTTTACAGGGCTGGTTCCTCCCGAGGGCTGTGAAGGAAGGATCTGTCTCAGGCCTCGCCCCTTGGCTTGCGGATGGCTGACTTCATGTTCATGTGGTGTCCTCCCTGTACACCCGCCTGTCTCCAAAGCTCTCCTTTTTATAAGGACACCAGTCATATTGTGTTAGGGCCCACCCTAATGACCACGTTTTAATTTGATTACCTCTGTAAAGATTCTACATCCAAATAAGGTCGCATTCTGAGGTACTGGGGTTAGAACCTCAACATATGAATTTTGGAGGAACAAAGTTCAACTGATAACAGGATTTAACCTAGAACTCCTGATTCTAAGCCTGATGCTTGACTATATATATTCAAGCAGTGGTTCTCAAACCTGGATGTACATTGGATTTCCCTGGAGAATTTAAAAAAAATATGTTGGTGGTTGGGTTACAGCTCTAGTGATTATGATTTAATTGGCACAGGGTGTGTCTGGACATTGGGATTTGTAAAAGCTCCCCAGGTGGTTCTAAGGAGGAGTTAAGATTAGAACCCCATGCTTGGAACACCTTGCCATCACCACACGCTAGGCTGCACCTGGGAGGAAGGCTATGCTCTCTCCTTGCTTGGCTGCCAGGAAAAGGAGGCCAAATTTGTTTTTAGTGCCACAACTTTGGCTCTACTTCCGTTCCCCTTTTTCTTACTCTTCAAGCACGTCTGCTCTTTGGACCTGTCAGACTCAGGACCTAGCACAGTGCCTGACACACAGGAGGCCTTAATTCACGTCTGCAGAAGAAAAGGAGGGAGAAGAATCACAGTGGAAGAAATGCAAAGGGATGGGATCTGGAATAGGGGAATTCTTGCAAAGGTGATGTTTCTGGACGAAGGGGATTTCCTGGCATCACTGGTGGAGAATGTTAGCACAAACAGTGCCCAGTGGTGGATAATCAGCCAGTTTTTGCCTCTTAGTGATACCATATAGGGCATCGAATCCGAGTCACAACATTTGTTTGAATAGCTCTGCTTCAGGTGAGGACTAATTACCTCATATTATCACTTCCCCTTTCCACCAAACTCCTAAGGCTGGCAAATGACAGTCCCACAGTGTGTCCTCCTAATGCTGAGTACCCTGGAAGACAAAGAGTGAAGCTCTGACTCCATCATTCTATGAGGTGGGAGGTGAATGACAGTGGTTTTCTTGTGCCCTGGCTTTTTTCTCCACCTTGGGTTCATCCATTCCCACCCTCAGAGCTAGCTGAGGCTGACTGGGAATGAGCTAATTAGATCTGGCCCTTCCCCTGTATGCCTTACCCAGCAGAGGAGCATGTACCTCCAGGGGAAAATGAATTCACAGTTCAAAGTAACTAGGAGTTTGAGAACAACAGCTACCTGAAATGAAAACTAACAAATGAGATCACAGAATCTAAGTATACATATAGAAACTGTTGAGTCAATAATTTAATATTGGCCTAATAAATATACAAAAAGAAACAAAGGAAGATAATGACAATGTAAACAAGAACAAGAAAACATAAAAAAGAAGAAATACTAGATACGAAAAATGTAGCAGTTGAAATGAACTATCCATCAGATGGATAAATAACAAAATGAATAAAGCTGCAGAACAAATTGGCGACTTAGTAGACCAGGTGGAGGCAATCTTTCAGAAGGAAGAAGGAAGAAAGAACAGAGACATATAAAACATAAAGAAAAAATAGGTTATGTGGAAGACAGAAGTAGAAGTATTAACATCCAGGTAATAAGAGTTTTAGAAAGAGGAAAAAATAAAAATGGAGAGAAAGGAATTTGAAGAAAATTTGAAACAATTTTCTGTAATTATAAAAAGATGAAAGATCAAAAGGTTATAGAAGAAAGATAAGAAAAATTCACACCAGGACATTTTATGCTAAAATTAAGAATTTCAAAGAAGACAGGAAAATTCTATAAGATTATAAAGAGATTGCAAAAGGAGGGAACAAGTCAGATTGACATTAGCAACAATTGATGTAAGAAAACAATAGAATATTTTCAAAATATTGAAGGAAAAGAAACCAGGCTCTATCCTTATATCTAGTCACCATTCAAAAATAAGGGCATGATAAAAAATATTCCCAAGTATAGAAGTCTTCAGATGATTTACCACACAGAGACTATGCTGAAAATTGTTTTAGATGAAAGGCTTAAATAAGGGGAGAGTAAATCTAGTAGATACTACCAGAGATGTGTGAAATAAAGACGGTGAAGGACACTGGTAAAATTTGTTTGACCTAAGAATGGCTAGGACTAAAGAAGAGGAGGACACATATCCACAATAATCTGGCTTTAAAGTGCAGACAATAACATGATGTGGATTGGGGGAGGGGAGGTGAAGAGACATGAGTGTATAATACAGCTTCATTCTTATTAGGGGGAAGATACAGCTATCAATTTGAAGAAAGGATTAACAACAAATATAGAAAAAGTGAGTCAGACTGAAAAAAAAAGATGGCAGAAACAGGTCCAAATATATAAATAATTACAATAAGTATAAATGACCTAACTCATCAGTTAAAGAGAAAGACTAACAAATTGGAGTCTAAAAAAATTCAGATATGTGCTGTTAACAAGACATAAAACTAAAGTATAAGGAAATTAAAATGTTCTAAGGTAATGAGTAGAAATGGTATATTGGTAAAATACTAATCAAAATAAAGCTGGTTTATCTATGACAATATTAGATAAAATGGGGTTAAAGACAAAAAGCAAAAAGAGACATAGTATGTACTCATTTAATAAAGCAAAAGGCTGCACCATTTATGAAGTAAAGATGATGGAATGACAGACAAAAATGAATAAATCCATTATCATAATGGGAGATTTCAACATTCCTCTCTAGGTTATTGATAGGTTGAGAAGACACCTCCTCCCAGACATATTTAAAACTCATTATAGAAAATAGATCTAGACACAGTTTAGACCTTGGAGAAGGAAAGATATTTTATTTTATTTTTTTATTTTTATTGTTATTTTTTTTGAGACAGAGTCTCACTCTGTTGCCTGGGCTAGAGTGCCGTGGCATCAGCCTAGCTCACAGCAACCTCAAACTCCTGGGCTCAAGCGATCCTCTTGCCTCAGCCTCCTGAGTAGCTGGGACTACAGACATGCACCACCATGCCTGGCTAATTTTTTTCTATATATTTTTAGTTGTCCAATTAATTTCTTTCTATTTTTAGTAGAGACGGGGGGTCTCACTCTTGCTCAGGCTGGTCTCGAACTCCTGACCTTGAGCGATCCTCCCACCTCAGCCTCCTAGAGTGCTATGATTACAGGCGTGAGCCACCGCGCCCGGCTGGGAAAGATATTTTAAACAAGACACAAAAATATTGACTATAAAAGAAAAAGTGGGTAAATATTGCTATACAATATTAAGAACTTTTGTTCATCAAAAGATACCTTAGAGGGAAAAAAGATTTCACAGAAGAGGAAACACATGGTCAATAAACATATGAAGAGATGTTTAACATAATTAGTAATTGGGACGTATAAACCAAGACTACAATGACACACAATTTTATACTCAGCTGTTAAAAATTTATACTCATTCAGTCTGATAATACCAAGTCTTATTCAACTCTGATGGGAGTATAAATTTTGTAACTAATTAGGAAAAGTTGGCCATTTTCTCCTAAATTTGGACATTTGCATACTGTCACAGGCTGAATTTTCTACCCAAAAAAGAAATGTTAAAATTCTAACTTCTGGACCCTTGAACATGACCTTATTTGGACTTTGCAGATAGATGTAAGTAGCTAGGTTAAGATGAGGTCATCCTGGTCCCTAAATCCAATATGACTACTATCTTCATATGAAGGGGAGAAGAGACACAGAGGCAGAAACGCACACAGGAGAAGACCCTGCAAAGACAGAGAAAAGATTGGAATGATGTGTCTCGAAGCCAAGGGATGCCAAGGATTGCTAGCAGCCATCAGAAGCTTGGAGAGAAACATGGAACAAATGTTCTCTCAGAGGTTCCAGTGGGGAACCAACCTTGATGACCCCTCGATTTTGGATTTCTAACTTCCAGAACCGTGAGAAAATAAATTTCTGTTGTTTTAAGCCACCTGGTTTGTGGCAATTTGTTAGTGCAGCTCTATGAAACTGATACACACATTCAATGACCCAGCAATTCTACTCCTAGCTATAGATCAAACAGAAATTATTTCACGTGTACAGTGAGTGACTACATAAGAAAGGTCACAGTATTTCTGTTCACAGCAGCAAAAACCTGCAAAGAATCCCAAAGCCTAGCCATAAAACAGGATAAATAAATTGTAGTTAATCCACACAATGGAATAATTTTCAGCAGTCAGAATGAATGAATTATAGCAACACACAAAAATATGACAGATCTTAACAACATAAAATTAAGTAAGAAATAAATTTTGAAAGGTTACATACAGTGTGATACCCTTTTTAATAAAATTTTAAAATGTCTAAGATAAAAATATTTCCTTTTATGAATAAAATAGAAGCAATTGAGCTATGTAAAATGGAAGGCAAGGAAATGGTAAACATGAAATTCAGCAAGATAGCTCCCTTGTGTGGGGAAAGGCAGAGGGATAAGATGGGGGAGGCAACCTCATGGCTAGATATAGTCCATAGTCAAGGTCTTGGTTTTTGCTTTAGATGGTGGATTTATGATTGTTTATCTGTAGCTACATCTATATTTATGTCTATATGAATGTGATCATATGTAGTGAAAGCAGCCACCCAAGTACCATTGAGGAAAGTTATATCATAAATATTAACAAATAGGATAATACTGATCCAATCTTGTGCACCTGAGGCTACACACTCCCCAAAATAGTTGGGCTTGTCCAGATTTGTTTATGATTCTACAAACTGTCACTTCTAGCTAACTTGAATTTTCACAAGGGTCTGGAAATTGGAGCCATGTTTATCAAGCTAACTGTGACTAGCGATATAGTTAACCAAGCTAGACCCAACACGTAAGTCTGGCTTGTTTAGGATTTAATGTGCTAGTTTAGTTAGAAAACTCAATTGATTAAAATAAAGAAATTCAGAGACTGAAAGTTCATTGAGTTCAAGTAGAATCAGATCAGTGGGTGGGAAAAAGAAAAAAAATCGGTTCCTATAAAAAAGAAGAGGATAAATTGATGGAATGCGTTTAGAGATGTGCAAATAGCAAGTAGCTTTGGAAGGAAGTGGCAACCAAAAAACATGAAACCACAACCCTGAAAAAATAAATATTAATCAGGGATTACAGCAGGATAAACACAAGTCAAACCAACCCAACCAAACCAACCAGAAAGCCCCCACAACAACAACAAAAACCAGGGGGAAGAGACAAGAAATTTAATCTTCATTGCCCATGGCTCAAAATATACTATTTTGGCTATGTTTTTCTTGGTAATCATTTCTCTTATCTATGTTTTGAAATGATGGAGGTGCTTTTGAGTTTTAAAAATAATATATTTCAGGCATCTCAAGTACCCAACATTCTGTAGACAAAAGTCAAGACAGATTTGATAGAGTACAAATCTGTTTCACTCAACTATATTAAAGAGGTTGAAATTCTTTCAAGACCTTTCTAGTGAGTTGTTCAGAAACAGTCTGAGCACGACACAGAGATCTGGGATTCTTGAGAGATGCTCACGCCCAGAGAGAAAGGTTCGCCAATCCAGGAGCACCGAATTGGCATGATATGAATTTGCAGAACTTGACAGCTTCAGTGGTATGTTGTTGGTTTTGAATTCCAGGGCAAAGCACATTATTTTACGGTAAGAAAAAGGATATGAAAAAGGAGAAGGTATTATAAGTGTGGTTCTCATATTTCTTCCCTCTTCTACTCTGTAAATAAAAGGACAATGATATTATTAAGCAAATGTTCTTTAGAAAAATTTGCTTTCTTCTCATGCTTAGAAATTTTGCTATAGGGATAGTCATCGCTACTGTTTACAGTAGACATTCCTACCCTGAATACTAAACTCTGAAGTGTTTACTATGCTTAGATAAATCGCATATTTTTTCTTGTGAGTACAGCTTGTTCAGGTTTATACATACCATTGTTTAATTCCCCAAGAACTCTTTCCAGTTTAAAAGTATGACATTGGATGCATTTGTGAAAGTTGATTCGAAAGATTTTTGCTCTTTAAAATGCTTGCTCAATAGCCCAGTTAAAAGTATGCTTTGTTACTGACTTTGGCTTTGGCTCCACGAATATTGATAAAATGGGAGAAAAAGAAATCAGGCTTTTTTAAATAAAATTTGAATGGAGAGACCTGAGACTAAGAAAAGGAAATTTGTCATAATGGTAGCAGCATTGTAAAAAGAAGATACACAAATAAATGCATCTGAGGAATCCGGAGGCTTCCCTGGTTTCTGCCCCTCCTAAAGCTTCAACTTATGAAGAACCCTAATATCTTTCTATAATTTTCTGTTATGCTCTAAAATGTCTAAAATATCTAAGCAGTCCATATTATTAGTAAAAATTACTCAATCATGAACAGAGCCCAGCAGATGGTACCAAACATTACTGTTCTCTTCATGCCATTTTTAAGTACTAACCGCCCTCCAACTAAGTCCCATGAAAAAACTCAGAAGACACTTCCATCATTGAAGCATGGAGAAGTACAGTAATGCGTGGAGCACCTGCAAGTTCTCTCAAAGGAGAGCACTGGGGTTGCTCTCCCCTGTGGGCCAGGTCAAAAATACCACCATTGACATTTGAAATTGGCCTCCCCAATTTCAATGGGCTTGATGGGATCTCAGAATGGCAGAGGTAGTAGCAGCCCTGAATCACCAAAGGCAAAGTGGATGCATCTGCTCTAAAGGGTAATCAGAAGGCCTTGGCCTGCAGAGATCTTTGATGGTGGTTAAGTCATTATGGTGTTCCTAGGAATGAAATAGGCAGTTTACTAGAGTGTTGCTTGATCTATAAAAGAGGGAAAAACTCTCTGTCTGGTAGCCAAAAGCCTGACTTGAGGTATGGCATCTTCCTGCGCATGGCTTGCCCTGGCATCCCAGATGGCCACTTTCCAGCAAGTCCTAGTAGCATAGCACCAAGCAAACTTCTCTGGTATCCAGGCGGCCATGCTTACATCGGTCTGGCCAGGATCTCTGTCCTGGAGGAGGAGTCTCCTCTTTGGTTCCCTTTCTAAGCCCCAGGGTTAGCTGGTCCCTATATCTGCTATTCCTATATTCCTTCAAAGTTCTTTATACTTCTAACAAGCCAATCCTCTATTCCTCCAATCCCCTGTTATAGCTAATAATTATTCATATTAAAATTTCCCTGTTAAAATTGTTGTGTGGTTTCTGTCTATTGATTGGATCCTGACTGATACATAGAAAAATTAAAAAATGAACGTTGACCCTCTTATGGGTTGAATGGTATCTCCCAAAAGGTTATGTTGAAGTCCTAACCCCTAGTACTTCAGAATATAATCTTATTTGGAAATAGGGTCATCATAGGTGTAATTAGTTAAGATGACATCACACTGGAGTAGGCTGGGCTCCTAATCCAGTATGACTGGTGTCCTTATAAGAAGACAGCTGTGTGGAAACAGGGAGAATGTCATGTGATGATGGAGGTAGGAATGGGAGCAATGTTGTATTAATACAAGCCTAGGAATGCCAAGAATTGCTGGGAACCACTAGAAGCTGGGAGAGGCAAGGAAAGATTCTTCCTTTGAGCCTTTGGAGAGAGCATGGTCCTGCCAACAATTTGATCTTGGTCCTCCAACCTCCAGTACTGTGGGACAATAAATTTCTGTTGTTTTAAGCCACACAGTTTGGTACTTTGTTACGGCAGCACTAGGAAACTACTAATATTAAAGACACTTACCTCACACCATATGCAAAAATTAACTTAAAATGGATCATAGATCTAAACATAAAGTCTAAAGTTATAAATCTTCTAGGAAAAAATTTAGGGGAAAATCTTTGTGACCCTGGGGTAGGCAAAGTTTTCTTAGAACACAAAAGAAGCCATAAAAGAAATAGTTGATAAGCTGGACTGCATCAAAATTTAAAACACTTATTCTTTGAAAGTTACAGTTAAGAAGATGAAAAGGCAAATCACAGACTTGGGAAAACATTCACAACAGATCTATCAGACGAAGGACTTACATCCAGAATAAATAAAGTTCTCATATAAATTAATAATAAGAAAACAAACAATCTAATTTAAAAATGGGCAAAATATTTGAACAGAGACTTAACCAAGAAAAAGCACATGGAAGAATGTTCAACAGCTTTAGTCATTAGGAAAATGCAAATTAAAATTACACTGAATACCACTACATACCCATTAACATGGCTACAATTAAAAAGACTATGGCTGGGCGCAGTGGCTCACGCCTGTAATCCTAGAACTCTGGGAGGCCAAGGCGGGTGGATTGCTCAAGGTCAGGAGTTCGAAACCAGCCTGAGCAAGAGCAAGACCCCGTCTCTACTAATAATAGAAAGAAATTAATTGACCAACTAAATATATATAGAAAAAATTAGCCGGGCATGGTGGCACATGCCTGTAGTCCCAGCTACTCGGGAGGCTGAGGCAGAAGGATTGCTTGAGCCCAGGAGTTTGAGGTTGCTGTGAGCTAGGCTAATGCCATGGCACTCTAGCCCGGGCAACAAAGTGAGACTCTGTCTCAAAAAAACAAAAAAAAAAAAGACTATGACAATTATTGAGGAGGAGATGAAATAGAACTCTCATACATTGACAGTAGAGATGTGAAATGGTAATTTTAGAGAACAGTTTGGCAATTGCTTTACTTTTTGTTTTTTTTAGAGATAGGGTCTCCCTTTGTCACCCAGGCTGGAGAGCAGTGATGCGATCACAGCTCATGCAGACTTGAACTCCTGGGCTTAGATGATCCTCCTGCCTCAGCCTCCTGAGTAGCTGGGACTACAGGCATGTGCCACAGCACCTGGATAATTTTTAAAAAAAATTTGTAGAGACAGGATCTCACTATGTTGTCCAAGCTGGTCTCAAGCCACTGGCTTCAAGAAATCTTCCTGCCTTGGCCTCCCAAAGTGCTGGGATTGCAGATGTGAACCACTGCGCCCAACCATCTTGAACTTTAAATACACAAATGCCTACAAACAAACCATTCCACTCCTAGGTCTTTACCTAAGAGGAAATAGCCCTTGTCCACATAAACACTTGTACACAAATATTCACAGCAGCTTTATTTGTAATGGCCCCAAACTGGAAATAACCCAAATAGCCATCAACAAGTGAATGGACAAATAAATTGTAGTATATCCATGCAATGAAACAATACTTAGGAAAATAAAAAAAGAATGAACTACCTTACAAAGTTGTTTTGAATATTCAATGAGTCAATGTGAAGTTCTTAGAACAGCTCCTGGCATGCAGTTAATGCTCAACCAATTTAATTTTCCTTTGTAGTCTCTTTGAAATGCAGAAGCAAGTAACAGTATTCAAGCCTACAGTCAACTTTCAATTATTTTCCTTCCTAAATTCATTAGATGATTATCTGGCAATTTGAAATTGCCTAAGTGTTGCACAGCACCCTGCCCCTAAGAAAAAGAGCTCTTTGATTATGTATTTGGTGATGTTGCACTCACAGGCTCTCTTCTAGGTCACCGGGCTGGTTATTGGAAGTCCCACAGTAAAGACACCAAACGTTTCACCTCCTGAACTGGTGTTCTATGGAACACACTTTCATATGTATTGGATAGATATAAATCAGAGAAAAAGTTAAACTACAGATCATCCCAAAATCCCAAATGGGCCATTTTTTAATAGCAGTTCAAATAGAGTCAAGTACAACATTTATATTTCTGGATTAGATCAATTTTTTACTTCAAGGCATATCTATTAACTGAATTAGTAGTCATTTTTAACAATCAATATGTAATGAAGACTGCAGCAATTATTCAATTAAACCAGAAGTAAAGTTTTTGCAATAATTGCTGAAGCAACAAGCTGCCTTTTGTGGGCTTTAAGTCTTTATTTTTCCTATTTTTTAAAATGACATAAAGACTCCGGAATCATTGCTTTTTAAAAATTTAATTCTGCAGTAGGAGCAAAGGAGATCTTCAAATTCAATATTTTCTCTAACAACCCAAATTCCCAAAACCGGCTGGGTGTGGTGGTTCATGCCTGTAATCCTAGCATTCTGGGAGGCCGAGGTGGGAGGATGGCTTGAGTTTGGGAGTTTGAGACCAGCCTGAGCAAGAGCGAGATTAGTTTATTAAAAAACATTCAGGGCTGGGCATGGTGGCTCATGCCTGTAATCTTAGCACTCTGGGAGGCTGAGGCAGAGGAGTTAGAGACCAGCCTGAAAAACAGTGAGGGCCCGTATCTACTAAAAATAGGAAAAATTAGCGGGGCATGGTGCCACATGCCTGTAGTCCCAGCTACTCGGGAGGCTGAGGCAGGATGGCTTGAGCCCAGGAGTTTCAGATGACTCCATGGCACTCTAGCCTGGGCAACAGAGTGAGACTCTGTCTCAAAAGACAAAACAAAAGAAAGCAAAGAAACAAATTCCCCAAACCAAGTGTGAGATATAAATCCTAAGAATTCTAGTTGACTATTAGACACAAGTTGTTTTCACTGTGATGCTAGAAAAGACAAGTCTATGTCAATTTCCTCCTGTTACTGCTGCTGGAGTAGAAGTACTGCAGAGTCAGGAGCTCAGTCATATTTTTTCTTAAAGATAAACGTGGTGTCTTATCTATCTTTGCGTCTCCAGTTCAGCCTTGCCCCTGGCACTAAGTAGATGCTAAAAAATATTTGTTGAATGAATAATCTCAGTCCTCCCAAACGAATCCTAAGGAAAATTTACTGGATAATGTTGGCATTTTAAGAGCTTACTCAGTTCTACCACTATTCTCTGAGAACAGCTATGGAATAATTCAATTATGCCAGTTAAGTATGCCAATCTTATTTTTCAAGATCCCTATCAAATAGACAGAAACAGTTTTAGAGTTAGTGTAACAACTGCTTAAGAGATATACACTTCTAAAGTGTTGGAAAACTGTTTTTGTGATGGGATTGAACACTTTCCCTATAATCTAATTTATATTATTATATTTGCTTTAAAGTGTCCTTCGAAAATAAAAAAATAAGGAACTTCAGAGATTGAATCTTCATAAAGTCTGAATTTCTAAATTCTAGCAAATAATGAGCCTTTTAAAAATAGTTTAATAGGAGAAATGGAGTCTAGGAAAACATTCAAGAATGCCAGCTGAAGAAGTTATGTTGTGGTAAACTTCAATAATTTAAAGAATTTTGAATTTTCAAAATCTCCGTGTATGTAGTCCAACCTAATTACAAGAACCGACACAAGGCCAAAAAAACAAATGTTTTCTCAGTACTTGCCTTTGGGGCCACATCTCCCTGTCTGCACATAACCCAGGGGGATGGTGGGTGAATGATTAACTGCTGTTTATTTGTGCTAATGGAGAACAGTCACATAGGCAATACAAAAAGGTAGTTATTTATTTCATCAATTTCAGCACCTCTGCAAGTACCAGCCATTAAATAAGAGTAATTAAATGTGAATCTATCTAATGGTCTACCCTGGCCTTTGTTCTGTCTCAGACAGTTGTATGAGGATATGCTTTGTAAGACTATAAAACTGTCTTTCATGCTGTCGACGTTAAAAAGGATATACTGTACTCCTAAATTTCTAGCTTTCATCAAAAATCCTTTAGAAACTTTTGGAAATTGTTAATGTAGTTATCTAATTACATGGCAGGGTAGGATGAACTTTATACAGTACCTGATGGAGTAAGTGCTGTTTTTATTTAATGAATGTTGAATTACCTGGATTTCACTAACTGTGTCACCTTGGCCAACACACCTAACCTCTCTTGAACCACTTTCCCCATTTGTGAAGTGAGAATTTGGACAAATGGTCTCTAAGATGTCTTCACAATGCAGGGTTTTTTTTTTTGTTTGTTTAATTTTTTAATTTTATTAGAGATAGGATCTAGCTCTGTCACCCAGGCTGGAGTGCCAGTGGCTCAATCATAGCTCACTGCAGTCTTGACCTCCTGGGCTCAAGTGATCCTCCCACCTCAGCCTCCTGAGTAGCTTGGGACTACAGGTGTGCACCACCATGCCTGGCTAATTGTTTTATTTTTGTAGAGATGGGTTCTCACTGTGTGGCTCAGGCTGGTCTTGAATTCCTGACTTCAAGCAATTCTCCCACCTCAGCCTCTCAAAGTGCTAGGATTACAGGTGTGAGCCACTGTGCCTGGACCACAATTCATTTTTAAAACTATGTCTTCCTATCCCACATCTGGGTGAAGCAATCTCAATTTCTTACACAGCATTAAAATAACATAAAGCTTTTTGCCTCTACACATTTCTTTTGTAAGTTTCAAGGGTTGCTGCCTTAATTCTTGGTGTTTAGGAATGTGATAAGCAAGTCCAAGTTCACCCTACCCATCAACACTCATCACGATTTTAAAGGTTTGGGTAATATTCTTTCTCAGTCTTGCCTTCCAGACTGAAAGGCCTACATTTCTAGTGGTCTGCCCTTCTCTTCATCACATTGGCTACTTCCCTGCCTTTCTTTCTTCAAGTCACCTTTTCATCTAATTGCAATAGGCAAACTTTCCTCACATAGGCAAAGAAAGACACATCTTGTGTTTTGTTTCTTGTAATGGTTGATAAAATTTTATTCTTAATTTCTAAAACCTGTTTCCAATAATAGCTACTTTTGATGATGATCACACACTGAACCGGAAGCTTCAGAGATCTTTTTCTGAACTAAAACAGTACCCAGGAGACCATGACACTCATAGTCTTAAGGAGCACTGTCAAGTGTCTTGTATTATAGGATGCCCCACTCCTGGAATTTGTCTGTTGTTTCTCATGATGAGACTGAGGTTATGGACCAGCTCAATGTAATTTTCCTAAGAGGAATTTGATACCTATAGACTTAAAACACATCTAGATGATACTTACCTGGCAGAGGAGATATCATGATCATGAAGGTGGTTTTCCCAGGGCGAGACTTATCCATTGCACTCCGGATGTGCTGACCCCTGCGATTTCCCCAAATGTGGGAAACTCCACTGCATAATTTGTGGTAGTGGGGGACTGCGTTCGTGCTTTCCACTGATTTAAAAAAAAAACCACATCTAGACATCACAAAACTGTTGCCATGGACATAAACTTATGTATCACTTTTAGTAAGTACTATGCTTCTTCTGTATGACTAGAGGCAGAAAAGAATATGATGATTTAAAAAAAGAAGGTTGGCTTTAAAAAAAAACCCTAAGAGGTAGATAACATTATAAAGACAGCAAATAGTAGTCATTTTGCTTTCCCAAGTAAGCATGTTCTTTATAAATTAAAATTACTATGACAGCTGATGCCACGGCACTCTAGCCTGGGCAACAGAGTGAGACTCTGTCTCAAAAAAAAAGAAAAAAAAAATAACTATGACAGAGAGACAAAAATGCATAAGTAATACATAGCTAGTTCAATTCCATATAGCTTTAGAGGTTAATATTTGGGATTTACGTCAATAAATGTTACTCAATTATATTTGTTTTCAGAGCACATTGTCACATTTTTGTCTGTCAAATAAATAAATAAAGCATTGTGCAGGATTCTTTAGCCTATGGGTCAAAAATAGCCTGTCTTAAATCTTTAGAAAATTTATAGTAGGCAAAGAATTCTCTCCTGAGCAGTGGTTTTCAGACTTTAGTGTGTATCAGATTCACCTGAAGGGATTGTTCAAATGCAGGTTCCTGGACGTCGTCCCTAGCAGCTCTGATTTGGGGGGTCTGAGTGGGGCTTGAGAGTGTCCATTTCTACAAGCTCTCAGGTGATGCTGAGGCTGCTGGTCGGAGGCGCACTATGAAAACCACTGCTGTAGAGTCAACCAGGAAACTATGTTTATTAAGTGCCTATGATGACTAAGGTGTTTGATATCCATTACCTTATTAACTAGTTAAGAAACTTATCAAATCAGTATTACTTTTTCCTTTTAGAAATGGGGAATCTGGGGCTTGGAGAGACTAAGGAACTCACCTGAGGAGATAATGGGATTAAGGAGCAAAACTACCATTCCAATCTCCTTCCAATTCCAACACCCGTGTTTTTCTAGCACAACATACGGCTTCTTGTTGATACCTAAAGATGTATACGGTGATTGGTGCAGATCAGCAGGGTGTTAACAAAAGGCCAGGGATTCTTACTGAAAAGCAGGCAAAGGTTCAGGGTCATGGAGAGGATTCACTTATTTCTGAACTTCTGAAAAATCAAGGGGGAAGTGAATTTACTTATAACAAAACAGGAAGAATGTGGTTCATACAGAACTGAATATTCCTTAATTACTATTATTTTATTATTCTTTACAGAAAATACACATTTAAATAAGGGTCCTTAAAAGAATAATCTCATTTAAATTTAACTTTAAAGCATCACACTCTTCTAAATGTCTGCCAGTGTATACTAATCAACCAGTTACTCTGAAATTGAAGTAACATGATGGTTTTCAACAAAATGCTCTGACAATTACTAAAATGTTTATCTCCTTTCACAAAGCAAATCAAAAGCAATGACAATACACAACAAAATAAGCAATTTAAGTTTTAAGAATAGTGGTACATTATACAGTAAATAGATTGCCAAAATGAAGTTGCTAATAGTATAAATTTCTGTCACTTTGTTATATTGTATATAAAAAAGGACACTGAGACACAAAATCATTGGATCGAAGACTTAAATAATTAATGAGGTCTAAACTTCAGAGTGACAAAAAACCCCCACCCGATTCTACATCTCTATCAAAACAAATATTTTATGTATGAAAGATTCGTTTTTTAAATATCTATCTATATATACATATTGCCAGGTAGTACTGTTAATTAAACCCATAGTTATATTTATTTAAAGAAGAATTAAATAAACTGCCCCAAATGCTGATTTTCATATCACAAAACATAAGTATTTTAAATCACAACTTCAGGGTGGTATATTGAATACATTAGTTTCTTAGGCAACATTAACAAGCATATTTTTAAGAATATATTTTCATCTATAGGTCATGTAAAGCTTTATTAAATGGTATACACTTTTAACAGTACAGAAATACAAGATTCAAAAACAAATACATTTAGAAGATCTGCTGTTCAAATAATATTTTTTCAAAACCAGGTGGAGGAGTATGATAAAATTCACTGAACTGGCAATCCAAAATTGCACTATCATCAACTAGAGGATAGAAAAAGAGAGAAAATAAATTAGAAGTAAATATCTTAATTTGAATGAATACATAATTATCAAATAAGCTGTTTCCATAACACCGTAATATTAATAGGCAAGAAGAATAAATACATCTGCTGTCCATGTTACAACACATGATCCTACTGGATAAAAATAGCCACAGTGAGGCCGGGCGCGGTGGCTCACGCCTGTAATCCTAGCACTTTGGGAGGCCCACGCGGGTGGATCGCTCGAAGTCAGGAGTTCGAAACCAGCTTGAACAAGAGCGAGACCCCATCTCTACTATAAATAGAAGGAAATTAATTGGCCAACTAAAAATATATAGAAAAAATTAACCGGGCATGGTGGTGCATGCCTGTAGTTCCAGCTACTCGGGAGGCTGAGGCAGAAGGATCACCTGAGCCCAGGAGTTTGAGGTTGCTGTGAGCTAGGCTGATGCCATGGCACTCTAGCCTGGGCAACAGAGCGAGACTCTGTCTCAAAAAAAAAAAAAAAATAGCCACAATGAGAAACAAAATCTATTTGTCAGAAACATGAAAGTATATACATCAAAATATTAATAATCATCTCTAGATGGTGTGAATGTGGGCACTTTTTAAAATTTTTTTATTTGTGTATCTGTATTCTCTCAATTTTATACAATTAAGATTTATTACTTTAAAAAATGTTTTATTGGCCGGGCGCGGTGGCTCACGCCTGTAATCCTAGCACTCTGGGAGGCCGAGGCGGGCGGATTGCTCAAGGTCAGGAGTTCGAAACCAGCCTGAGCAAGAGTGAGACCCCACCTCTACTAATAATAGAAAGAAATTAATTG